>JAOTQR010139670.1:0-20776 GCA_025774065.1 Solanum ossicruentum | reverse complement strand
GAAAGGAAATCGACTTATTAGGTGAGTACGTGTCCTTATCGGACACCGGTCACGACCCCAGGGAGGGGTGTGACAGTTAGTTTTAAATTATTTTCTCAAATGTTAGTCAAAATAATCGTCGATTAACTACGTGTTAGCGGTTAGTTTAAGTGCAAATATCTTCTTAAAATAATAATGAGAAAACTTATACTTTTCTTTTCTTTGATTTTTTTCCTGTTAGAGTCTTAAAAATTTTAAGTTTTCTTGAATTTTTATAACAAATTAAGGGGAGACTTTGTTTTCGAAAAAATTAATTTTTTTTGTCAAATTAGTTAAGTTTTGAACCAATTTTTCCTAAAATTCATTTTTATAATCAACACAAATTATTATTATATTTTTATACTAAATACTACAATTTGATAAGATACTAAGTCAAAAATTGAAAACAAAAATACCCATATAAAGTTGCTCGACATTTTTACCTTTTTAAAAACCAAATTAGTTACATCCTTTAGATGTATATCTTTTTCTGAATTTATTTTTATTTTTCTCCTTCAATTTACCTAACACAATCCATATATCATATAAAAGTTAGACATTGTATAGCCACCAAATGCATTTTTCTTTTTCCTCCCTCCTTTTTGGACATTTTTCTCTCCATTGCACCATATAGTAATAACGTAGCAATCTACTTTGTAGTATTTTTTAAATTTTTCTTAATTATTTTATTCTAAATTAATTTATAGTCATACCTCTTCATTTTCATAACTTATATTCTAATACTAATATTTATTAATCTTGTTCCTTTAACTCATAAATTCTCACCTTCATAACTCTTAATTATTTATAATTTACATTATTTCTATGCCTTTTCAAATTTATAACTCCAAATAATATGCTAGAATATTATAAAATAATGCAATATTTATTTTTTTAAAATCAAGCATGTTTTTATGTTTTTTTTGAAAAATTAAAATCCACCAAAAATTTTGATTAGTAGTTAGATAGCAACCATGCATGTTTAGCTGTGTGACAATGTTTGTTTTGATAAGTGAGGATAAATTGATATAAAAAGCATGATCTGAGAGTCTTTTGTTGATAAAATATGCAGTGCCATGCAAGAGTGAGCTTAATTTGTTAGATTCATGTGTTGTGTTCTAATTCAGAACTTGCCCTGTTACTCTAAGTTAGATTGTAGATTACTTAGATTAGGAAAAGATCTTAGGCCATGTTCTTAATAGTCCACTTAGCTTAAAATGACCAACCAAAACTATGATATATCCCATGTTCCTAATTTTTGAGCCCAACATGTACCTATTCATTGAAAAAACCTGATTAACTTAGCCTTGTTAATTGTAAAATCCTAAAATTAGCCATGGGCCATCCTTGAACATTGTGCATTTTGACTGAGGCAAAAAGCCTAAATTGTGCGTGGCTGCCAAAGTGGCCTTGGTTCTGAGGATGGATATTGTTCACCTCAATACAGGCCAAAAGCCTAAGTTGTAGGTGGCTGGTGTAAGGGTGAAACACAAAAAATAAGGGGGTAAGTTAGTGCTACAAAGGAAAAAGGATAAATCATGTATTGGGTGCAAGAAAAAAAAGTGATGCCTTAGTTCTGAGCTAAAAAGAAAAATGAAGTGTAAAAGCAAGAAAAAAAATTTAAAAATGAAACGAAAGCACCGAGAAAAGCTTGAAATAGGAAAAAAGAAGAATGAGGTGAAAATAATAGAGTTGGTAGGGCAAAAGTGTTGAAAAAAGTAGTGTCAAGGAGGCTTTAGTCACTATGCTCCTAAAATACCATTCTAAAGCCCCTGAGTGTACGTTACAAGCCTATACAATCCTAAAGTGCTGCTAGTCCAGTTAGTTGAAGGTCTTAATCCTGAGTATAGGGGCAAGCCTATGGTATTAGGCATGATGCATGAATATCTTTTGTAAGAGCAAGTGATTTTGGATGTTCCCAAGGTTATACATGAAAACATCATTGAGTGTCAGATATGGGGCTTTCTTTGGGGACACTTGTATTGCATTATTAGCATTAGACTTGTTCAGTAATTGTGGGTTGTTGATAGTACCTCTCTTGTCATAGTTGTGTTTTCACATGCACTAATATGTACTGGTTTTCTAAATCACTATGTGATCTTGTTTCGAAAAGTTGTTGTGAGTATCTGAGTTTGAGATTTATGTGATGTATGCCATTAGGTTGAAGTCTGTGTGTTACTATATAATCTATATAGATTGAGTCCGTCACTTGAGGACAAGTAAGAAATTTTAAGTTGAGGTTGTTGATGTGCTTCCAAAATACAATACTTTTGATGCTTAAAACTTGAAATTTTATGTGTTCTCAATGTGGTGTTAGTAGGTTTTATGTGTTTTTGTGTTTAATTGCAAGATTACAGGTTTGGCCTTGATTTTGGGAACAAGTGCGGCAGTAGTTGGTTTTTGCTATTATACGAGACCCTTTATGGGCCGTAGATCATTCTATGGGTAATAGGGTCATTTCGTGAATAATCCCAGTGAGGGGCTATTTTCTAAAGTTAATTCTACGAACATGTGGACTAGCAGTAGAAGATTTTACGAGTTATAGAAGATGGTTCCTTCCCTGAGGATTAGAGATGGGGACTTCCTAAAGTTCATCAGACGAAACCCCTTTAGGGGTCATAAATCACTTTACAAATCATACAGAGGTGTTGTAGAGTTGAAGTCCAAAATTTTGCAGCAGAGTATGAGACCCCGATTACGATCCATGGAATGCAATACAACCCTTAAACCCCTTTTGTATGACGTGCCAACCAGTTCTCCTATTTTGTTTAGGACTTGTATTTTTCTTATCATAAATAGGTTTTTAGGTTATTTTTCAGATGTTTTCACCTAGTACTCAGAGAACTCAGTAATTAGAGAGAGAAAAATTGTGAGATCACTTTAGAGAGTCTTTGTGAACACTTATGTTTGAATTCCATCTTTAAGCTTGTGATTCTTATTAAAGTTGGATTTGCTTGTTATTAATTCTAATGTTCAATTATGTTTTCTCAATCCATAATTCTTGAATCTACACAAAGCATGAGTAGCTAAATCCACAACTAGGGTTGTTGGAACCATGAAGAACTAACAAAGTAAAATATGATAATTCATAATTCTTGAAAGGCATGTATGCCTGTATTAATTAACTCTCTTCATTTTGCATGTTTTCTGGTGGTGGCCAATATTAGAACCCACTAAGTGTTGCTGATTGGACCAAGGTAGTAATGAGTATGAAATGAGATTAGTTAATAGGATTTGATCCATGTGTTCTCGTCTAATCAATCAAACTGAACCAAGGGGAGGTTGTATTGGGACTATGGAGATGGGCCAAATCGCATAGAGAAATTCATCTCTCACCTTTGACCAAAGGGCTTGGTGAACACAACTTATCGTCTTGCATGCTACATGCTAGAAAAGAATTAGGTTATCCGGTGATACTGAGTTTGGGAATCATGGGGAATACAATCCCCAGTTTCTCTCCATATTGATTTCTCTCTTGTATTAATTTAGTTTTATTTTCCATTGATTATTGCAAACCCCCCCCCCTTTCGGGAGAGTAAGTATGTTAACCACTCGAATTGCGATTATTGAATTCTCTTGAGTTTACATATTCGTTGTGGGTTCAACCCTATCCTTTGTTAGATTCTATTTCTAGATAGTGATCGCTTTATCCTCTGAAAAGGAGGTGTAAGTTAGGCTACATTAGTTGGATCTCTCTTAATGCGTTGGCAGATGTTCTCTGGTTCTTTTGATGATCCCTTTATTCCATGGAACATGAGGGGGGAAAGTTTCTTGAGGTTTGAGAGTATGAGGTAGGATGGCTTATCAGTCACTGAGTATGCAACCCATTTCTGTTAGTTATTGAAAAGATCCTGAAACGTTCCCAAAAATGTGTCTTGAAAGTACCCATAATCGTAATTTTCTCATATCTCAAATTTGGGATATTTAAACACCCGTCCTCGTAGCTCCAAAAGATCTTATGATGCATTTTCTTTCAATATCTCAAAATCATGCAGACTTTGGTGAATCCAACTTCATATTCTTGTTCAAAGGGTAAAGTTGTATGGGAGAATGAGTACCGACAAGTTATACTTCATCTGTGTCAAGAAAATAACTTTTTGGTGAAACTTCGCAAAAATAGTAGCTGTCCACGATAGGCTCGCGATGTGAACCTAACACGGACTAGTTCAAAAACATCCAAAAATTGCTCTTTTTAGTCCAAGACAATTGAGTAATAACCCTATACCTAGAATCACAAAAATCTCTCATTGTCCAGCTGTTTTGAGCCCTAAAAACCAACTAAAAACCTCCCAATTCCTCTCTACTATTCTCAAGGTTTTCAAGTAGTCCTGTTGGAACACAAGGAAACCAAGCCAAGATACAAGTCCTCCACAAGATACAAGAGTCCCAAAACTCATCCGAACCTGAGGATTTCATTCAAGCTTCAAACCTCCATTTCAGATCTTCTTCAAGAAACTCTCCAAAGTCAAGGTATTTAGGTTTTAGCCATTGGGATTCTTCCAGCCGTAGTGTTGTAATCTCCTTTTTACTCAATTTACATGATTTAAAGTTAAATTTACAAATTGTTTTACTAGTATGAACATGTCTATGAACTATGTTAAAGCTATGTAAAGTTGTGACTGTTTTGCTATGTTTTGAGCTATAAATCTTGGATCTATTGCAATGTTAAATGGGGGGTTTTGATGTATATTGCTTGAGGGTGTTGTAAGGAGTTGACTAGTAGTTTTACAACAGATTTTCTTGCATCATTTCATCTCTAAATTGCATGGTCTTGTACCCCCATTATGCACCCGCCATGTGTTTGATAAAATGTCCGGATATGGTTTCTTAATGAATTGAAGGTCCAAAACATGAGATATGATATGATTGATATTATGATGATGAAATGATCTTATGTATGTAATATATTCTATATAAATTATTACATTAGACAATGCCCGATCCAGGTAACATAGTTGAGGGATTAATGTCTCAACCACTATGGTGATGGGTGCTATTGTCACTAACCTTGACGAGGGGTTGTACCTAACACACTAGGGTGGTGGGTTCTATCATCAATAATGTTGATGAGGGGTTTGTACAACACATACTAGGGAGATGGATGCTATCATCACTAACCTTGATGAGGGGTTGTACCTCACATACTAGGGTGATGGGTTCTATCATTACTAACATTGATGAGGGGTGTGTGCCTCACACACTAGGGTGATGAGTGCTATCATCACTAACCTTAATGAGGGGTTTGTATCTCACACACTAGGGTGATGGTTCTATCATCACTAACCTACCAAGGGGTTCGTACTTTGAAAATCTAGCTTGGTCTCTTCTACACATATGATATCCTATATGAGCATGAGTTACTTAAACATGTTTTACTTATGCATTGATCATATATGTCATATTGTTATATTATGCCTTACCTATTGTTATGCATTTTGATTATGATGCCTATCTCTTATTGCATTGCATCCTATATACTTAGTACATTCAAACGTACTAACGCATACTCTTGCCTACATAGTATCACCATGTAGGAACCAGAACTCCTATTGTTTCTCCTTGTGGCTATACGGATTGTTCAAGATAGCTTTTGGTGAGTTTACACGTCTCGGGACAATATCTATCATATTTCATGCTTATGTTTAGACTACATCTTGTATATTTTGGAATACTTATGACTATAAGGGTGAGCTCGATTGCTTGTCTTGGCCCCCTCTAAGTTTTATGTCTAGAGGTGTTGTTGGGCAAGTTATGTATTATGTTTGAGCTTTGACTCGTTTATATTATTCAAGTGTTTAACTCTTTCCCTTAGTCCCAAATCCCCTTGTTTATGCTTATCTCTTATTGTCATTTTTAATTGCTTCCTCAACCAAGGATGTGTAATGATATGCTATGAGGCTTGTTTGGGGTTCCTTCAGATTCCCCATTAATCGGTCATATCTACGCCCTGAGCTTGGGTCATGAAAAAGATGGTATCAGGGAACTAGGTTGATAGATCCTCGAAGTTTAACACACCGCGTCAATTAGAGTCTTATTCATAGTTTTGCTGTGCACCACAACTATGAGTAGGAGGCTATGAGGCGTTTTAGGAAATGTTTCCCTTCTTCATGGTTTATGCCGTGCTTTAGAAGTGAAATTGGGTTTCCCCCTCTAACGAATGTTCTTTACTCTTATAGTTGATCATGCTACTTCAAAGAAGAAGTCAAAGGAAGGTAAGTTATAGTTTTTGATGTTGATGGATCCGAGTTTCACTATTTCTTTCATTATTACTTTTAGTTGCTAGTGGACTTCTTATGTGTCCCGAGTTTTGATGTGAACCTTTGGTGTTTTTCTCTTCATTGGGTATATTATTGCTAGAAAGTTCATAGGTGTTGATCCGGATTTATATTGCATTAGGTTATGCTTGTGGCTTGTTAGAGTTGGTATAGTGGATTTTGATGTCATTATAGGGATGGAATGGTTGCATGCATGTTGTGTCTTCATGGATGGTAGGACCAATAGAGTTAGATCCTGATGCCCTAATGAGCTTGTCTTTGAGTGGGAGGTGGTCAAGTGGTATCAAGGGAGGTAGATCCATTTCATGCCTTAAGGTACAACTAGTCTCTAAGGGGTTGCATTTATCACCTTGTAGGGTTCGGAGGTGTTGAACCTAAGTTATTTTGTTTATGGAATTGTTGGTGGTGGTAGATGAGGCCTTGAATGTCCCTTTCCAATATTTTGAAGTTGGGGTAGTGTCTTTTGGTTTGACTAGTACACTGGTTATGCCTACAAGTCTCATGAATAAGATCTTTAGTCTCTACTCTACTAGGCTTATGGTAGTTTGGGTGATGATATGATGGTTTGTTTTCCCTAATGAGGTAGGGCATGTGAGTCCTTGATGGTAGAACTACAAAGTTTAAGGAAGAAAGTTGGATGCTAAATAGGAGAAGTGGGAATTTTGGTTGCAAGAAGTTGCTTTCCTAGGTCGTGTGGTGCCGAGTGATGGTATTAAGGTGGACTCTAGCAATACAAAGGTGATAGATGTTATCCTAGACCTTAACCTCCTTGGGTATTAGGAGCTTCTTAAGTTTAGTGGGCTAGTGTTGGAGCTTGTGAGTAGGTCTTCTTCTATTGTTTCTCCTATGACATAGTTGACCCTAAGTGTGGCAAATGTTATGATCGACGTTTTGAGTAGGGTGATTTGATAGGTCCGGGGGTTTCTATTTCTTGTGTTATTCTTTTGTGCTAGTAGGATTCATGTGTGTGTGAGTGTCTCGGATGGTTACGTCAGTCGATTATGGCTAGTAGAGGTCTATAAGGATTGCCCCATGTTATCATGGCATAGAGTCATGTCTTGTGATCTTTGTTGGACTTAACTTGAGGTGTTGGAGGACTTGAGGTGTTTTGGCTACTTGCATATATGCTTTCGATGAGGGTAGCACCCATAAGGTTGTGATGTGATGGTTAAGGATGGGTGATCTATTTGGTCAACTACAATGGATTAGTCACTTCTGTAAGATTGATCTTTGGTTCAGGTTTTTGTCCCCCAAGGAGGATAAGGGTAGGTGATATCCCTATGTTTCTTTCTGGACTAGGAGTGAGCATTTTGAGTAATGGTAGAGTTGTTTGGTTGACTTATGCACCAGCTATGTTTATGGGTTTCATGAATAGGGTCTTAAAACCCTACCTTGACATGTTTGTGATGGCCTCTAGTGGTGGAACATTGATTTAGATTGAGCTTGTGAACCATTTGGGGGTAGTATTGCGATTCTTGGAAGATAAGATGTTGTTTGCCAAATATGATAGGTGTGCATTGTGGATAGCAAGAAGGGGGGTTAGAATTCATTAAGGATTATGAATGAGTGTGCATTATTTTTCCCCGAAAAGGTTAATGTTGTGATCGGTGCTCTAGTTAGTCTAATATATGTTGTTGATGGTGGCAAAGAGGAGACTAGTGGGGCCCATCAGTTGGCTAGATAGGAAGTTAGCTTGAAGGAAGTTGAGCATGGTAGTATAGTGTTCTTGGTGGCTCCAAATCTTCTTTGCTTAAGAGTGCTAGATTTGGCAAAGCCTCGTTTCTGCCTTAATAGAGTTGGAAGTTTTGGGTGAGAAGATGATAGAGTGGAGCTTATCTCCCAATAGCAAGATGGTGGTTGTAGTACTAAGTGAGTTAAGTGTATTTAAGGTTGACAATTGACTTCAGGATTGTGCCTCCTTATAGAGTGTAGAGAGATGTTTGTAAGGTTGCATAAGTATTGGAATTACATAAGCATGTGGTTTGGATCGTTCGATTCTTCATGCTGCTATGTTGAGTGGATATATTGGTGACTATAGTGCTATAGAACTCTTTGAGATTGTGGGTGTTGTAGAGGATAAGTTGGCTTAGGAAGGGTCCCAGTGGAGGTATAGGATGGAAAAGTTGATTAATAAGGATGTAGTATTCGTCAAGACCCTTTATCAGAATAATTTAGTTGAAAGTGTCTCTCGGGAAGCCGGTGCGGGCGTAGAGAAACAATATCCATATTTCTTTCATTCTATTCAAGCTTGTGATAACACGTCAAGTACCTTTTATGATTCTAAGTCTTATGTTTCAGCCCCTACGTCATTTCATACATTCATGTTTATATTGATGAGTTCAGGATGATTTTTACACTCGTGTTGAGATTTCGAAATGATGTTTAAGTGCATTATTGCATCCTTACGTGGGATGAAATTATCTTATTTATGTCTATCATATATGCTTCTTTCACATTCGGGGACAAATGTTCCCCGAGGGGGAGAAATTGAAACGACCCTACAAAGTACCCAAAAATGTGTCTCGGAAGTACCCATAATCGTAATTCCTTTATATCTCAACTTGGGGATATTTAAACAGCCCTCCATATAGCTTAGAAAGACACTATGATGTATTTACTTTCAAAATCACAAAATCCATACAGAATTTTGTAAATCTGACTTCATATTCTTGTTTAGAGGGCAAAATTATATGGGAAATGAGTACCTACAAGGTATACTTCATCCGTGCCAAGAAAATATTTTTTAGCGAAACTTCGCTAAAACAATAGTTGTCCGCGACATAGACCTAACACGGACTAGTTCAAAAGCTTCTGAAAGTTGTTCTTTTTACTCCAGGGCAATTGGGTAATAACCCTATACCCCTATTTACATGAAAATCTCTCATTGTGAAGCAGTTTTGAGCCCTAAAAGCCAACCAAAAACCTCTCAATTCCTCGCTAATCTTCATCAAATTCTTCATCCATTCTCAAGGTTTTCAAGAAGTCTTGTTGGGATTCAAGGAAACCAAGCCAATCCCCAAGTCCTCCTCAAGATTCAAGAGTTTGAAAACTCATCCGGACCTAAGGATTTCATTCAAGCTTCAAGCCTCCATTTCAAATCTTCTTCAAGAAACTCTCCAAAGTCAAGGTATGTAGGTTTTAGCCATTGGGTTCTTCCACCCATGGTGCCTTAATCTCCTTTTTACTCAATTTGCATGATTTAAAGTTAATTTTACAAATGGGCTATGTTTTGCTATGTAAAATTGTGATGCTTTGCTATGTTTTGAGTTATAAATCTTGGATCTATTGAAAGGTTGGATGAGAAGTTTTGATGTATATTGCTTAAGGGTGTTGCAAGGTGTTGATTAGTAGTTTTGCAATGGATATTCTTATATGATTTCATCTCTAAATTGCATGGTCGTGTACCTCCATTACACACCTACCATGTATTTGATAAAATGTTCGGATGTAGTTTCTTGATGAATTAAAGGTCCAAAGCATGAGATATGATATGATTGATGTTATGATGATGAAATGATCTTATGTATATGATATATTCTATATAAAGTATTGCATTAGACCATGCTCAATCCGGGTAACCTAGTTGATGCGTTAATATCTTAACCACTAGGGTGATTGGTGCTATCATCACTAACATTGATAAGGGTTTTGTACCTCACACACTTGGGTGATAGGTACTATCATCACTAACCTTGATGAGGGGTTTGTACCTCACACACTAGGGTGATGGGTGCTATCATCACTAACATACCAAGGGGTTTGTACTTTGGAAATTTAGATTGGTCTCTTCTACACATATGATATCCTATATAAGTATGAGTTACTTAAGCATGTTTTACTTATGCATTGATCATACATGCCATATTGTTATATTATGCCTATTGCCTATTGTTATGTATTTTGATTATGATACCTATCTCTTGTTGCATTACATCCTACAAGCTTAGTATATTCAAATGTACTAACTCATACTCTTGCCTACATGATATCACAATGTAGGAACTGGAGCTCCTATTGTTTCTCCTCGTGGCTATACGAATTGTTCAAGTTAGCTTTTGGTGAGTCCTCACGTTTGGGGACAATATTTATCTTCTTTAGACTACATTTTGTATATTGGAACATTTATGAATATGAGGGTGAGCCCGTTGCTTGTCTTGGGCCCCTCTATGTTCTATGTCTACAGGTGTTGTTGGACAAGTTATGTATGGAGCTTTGACTCGTTTATATTATTTAAGTGTTTAACTCTTTCCCTTAGTCCCAAATACCCTTATTTATGCTTATCTCTTATTGTCATTTTTAGTTCATTCCACGACTAAGAATGTGTAATGATATGCTATGAGTCTTGTTTGGGGTTCCTTCGGATTCCCCATTAGTCGGTCACATCTAGGCCCTATGCTTGGGTCGTGATAGTTATCTAGACATGTTAAAGCCATTATCCTAGATGAGACAGAGAGATTTCGTAGGTTTGTGAGAGGACTGACCTATTCTATTCGACATGCAGTATTTAGAGTATCTAGAGAAGGATCCTCTTTCCAGTTAAGGAGATAGAGCTAATGGAGAGAGAGGAGTTTGGGGACCCTAAGAGGGCTCATGCATCTGGCCAATTTTTTGATGCCTTATCTGGAGGTAGAGGGTAAAGAGGAAGTGGCTCATTCCAATGTCAAGGACCATTTCATGCATAATTACTGACATTTGAGAGTAGTCAGACACATCATGGATCTTATTATATAGGTCAGACTTGTTTGGTTCACAGCAATGGCCTACAGGACGAGACAATTATAGTAGTTCTTCAGGATCAACACATCAGTTCCAGAGTCAGAGCTTTTGTTATGCTTGTGGAGATTCCGATCATATGATATGACAATATCCTTTATAGAGGGGACAAGTGATGTTGCCCAAGCTACATCTCCTTTTTTGAGGCTAAAATGGCCATTGTCAAGATATAGAACCTAACCAAGGTTAGGGTTGAACACAAGAAAATATGGTAGACTTAGAAGAATTCAATTCTGCAATTTGGGTTATTAACCAACTTATCTCCCTGAGGGAAAGGTGGTTTGTAATAACAAGTAAAAAGTAATCCTAACTAACACAAAAGTTTAACCAATATGGAGAGAAACTAGGGTATTGTGTTCCCCATGATTCCCTAACTTAACATTACTGGATAACCTGATTCTTTTCTAGTGTGTAGCAATCAGAATGGTATGTTAAATTCACCAAACCCTTTAGCTTAGGAGATAGAAAACTTTCACTACGTGACTTCATCCATCTCCGCATTGTGACATTACCAACCCTTACCTACTATCCCAGTACAACCTCCCCTTGGCCCAGTTTGGTTGATCAGATGAGAAACATTGATCAAGTCCTGTTCGTTAATCTCTTTTCCTATTCATTACTACCTTGGTCCAGTTAGTAACACTAGGCGGGTTCTAATGTTAGCTACTACTAGTAAACATGAAAAACAAAGAGAATTAATTAATACATTCATGCACACTTTTCAAGAACTACGAATTATCCAGTTTTACTTTGTTAGTTCTTCATGGTTCTCACAACCCTAGTTGTGGCTTTATCTACTCATGATTTATGTATATGCAAGACTAATGACTTTAAATAACATGATAGAGTACTTACACAATTGAATTTAGTACAAGAAAATCTAAACCTCCAATGAGAATCACAAAATTGTAATTAGAAGATGAAATTAAAGTTTACAAAAGTTTCTCAACTCTCCAATATTTTTACTCTACTGTATCTCGCTGCTCTCTTGCGTTTTTAAAGAAAAATAACCTAAAAACCTATTTATAATTTTGAAAATAAAAATCCAAAATAATAAAGGATAACTGGGTCAACACGCTCCACGAGATGTTCTACGGGCCATAAAGTGGTTTGTGGCTCATAGTTGGGCTTTCATACTTTATTGCTACAAATCTGGACTGGACTTCTGCGACACCACTCTATGGCTCGTAAAAGGTTCTATGGCCCATAGTGAGTTTCGTCTAATGAAACTTCAGAATGTCCTCCTTCTCTGATCCTCAGGATATGAGACCTGATCTATGACTCGTAAAGTGTTTCATAACTCGTCCGCATGTTCGTAGACCAAACTTCAAAACTCTACCCTTCACTGAATTACACAGGAAACCTCCTTCATGGCCCGTAAAGGGTTTTGTGAATCCTCAAAATTAGCAACTTCTGCATATTCTTCCCAAAATCAATGCCAACCTTGAAATTCTGCAAAACAAACACAAAAACACACCAAACCCACTAACATCGCATTGAGAACATACAAATTTTCAAGTTTTAAACATCAAAAATGTTGTACATTGACAACACATTAACACTCTCAACTTAAAATTGTTGCTTGTCCTCAAGTGACGGACTCTATATAAGTAGCACTGCAACACACAGACCTTAACCTAATGATATACATCACATCAAGCTTAAGCACAAATACCCACACTTACTTTTTAAAACACAATCAGATAGCTATCCAGCAAACCAATACATACTAATGCATGAGACAATGCAAGTATGACAACAAAGGGATTATCAACAAGCTACAATCACTAATTAAGCCTAATATTAACAATTAAATTCAAGTTCCCTTACAGAAAGAAGTCCCATATATCACTCTTTATGATGTTTCAATGTATAACCTTGGGACTATGGAAAATCACTCACTCTTACAAATGATATTCATGCATCATGCCTAATACCATATTCTTGCCCCTATACTCATGACTAACACCTTTGACTACTTGGACTAGGATCACTTTAGGACTTTTCAGGCTTGTAACGTAGGCTTAGGGGCTTTGGTATGATATTTTTAGAATATAGTGACTGAAGCCCTCCTTGATACTACATTTTTTTCTACACTTTTGCCCTACCAACACTATTACTTTCATTCTGTTCTCCCTTTTCTACTATTTCAAACTTTTCTAGGTGCTTTCTTTTCATTTTTCAACATTTTGCCTTGTTTTTACACATCTTTTTTTTCTTTTCAGCTCATACTAAGGCATCACTTATTTTTCTTGCATCCATTACACATTTTCACTCCTTGTTCATGTATCACTAACTTTCCCCCTCATTTTGTGTTTTACCCTTACACCAGCCACCCTCAACTTAGGCTTTTGGCCTAAGTTGAAGTGCACATTATCCAATCTCAGAATCAGGGCCACTTTTGGTAGCCATCATCAACTTAGGCTTTTTGCCTCAGTCAGGGTGCACAATGTTTAAGGTAGGACGAAAACCAATTTCAAGATTTTATGACTAATAAGGGGAGGTCATTTAGGTTTTTACAAACAAGAGGTACATGTCAAGCTTAAACATTAGGATAAAGGGATATTCTACACATTTGGTTGGTCATTTAAGCTAAGTGGACTACTAGAAACAATGGCCTAAGATTCTTTCTTGAGCAACTTACTTAAAGTCTAGATCAGAGTAACAGGGCAAGTTATGAATTGAAACACAATGCATGAGTTAGCAAATTAATCTCATACTCATATGGCATTGATTACACTATCAGCACAAACTCTCAGATCATGCTTTTTATCTCAGTTTATCCTTAATTATCAGAACAAGCACTGTCAATACACTTAAACATGCATGATTTTTGATAGACTAACTAATAAAACATGTAGTGGGTATCATTCTTCAAAAAAAATAACATACATATACCATAGATCTCAGTACTATATGCTAAAAATATACCTAAACATCCTAAACATACCGGTTCAAAATAAAGTAAATATCCTTGGAGAAAAAGAAAACAAGCATGGAAACCTTTTGGATTCAACAATTGGGGTAGTTATGGATCAAAGCTTTTCAGACTCCAGTAAAGCCTATAACTACCCACACCCCATCAAAAAATAGGTACATTGTCCTCAATGCACACAATCAAAGCAAAATAAAGTACCGAGGTCAAGATAAAAATACTTAGGCGCCTGAGAGCTTTTGTGTGGCTGAGTCTAGCCACCCTTAACCTTCGGGGTGGCCTCCTCATTAGTAGAACCATGGATGGAGAGGCCAAAACCTCTCACCTGCTCGAGCATATGAGCCTGTCATAACTCCTATTCCTGCCTCGGCTGCTTCAAGACAAGCTTGAGCTCCTCCTCTTTGTCAACTCACATGTAACTGTACTGCATCTAAATCATCATTCGAGTAGGGCCTATTCATGTAGGAAGGCTATGGAAGCTCCTTAGGAGCAAATAATCCCACCACTAGCATCAGAAGTGTAGTCTCTGGTAGTATCATTGGTGCTGTCAATGTTGCTATTATGTCAGCCCAGAGTCGTTGGATCTCCACTTAGATGGCCGTCATATTTGCTGATCGGACTGTACTCAGGATCTGCTAGACCCTCTTCTTGAAGGCATAAATGCGGGAATCTATGACAAAAAGTCAACAGTGACTGTATAGGTCTGCATGCGGCCCATTGAGTTTTTAATCGCCTGGCGGACCCAAGGCCTGATCTGCTGAACTAAGTCAACTGAGTCTCAGCATGAGAGAATCTATACGCCATGGACTAAACAGATACTGCAGGTATGCAAGCCATTACTACGGCTGTAGTCTATGATGAAGTAGCCTGTGATGCAGGTGTAGGTAGTAGTAGGCTCCCTCTCATCATCTACCTCGGCCTTTGGGGCCTCTCCTCTGTGCCAACAATAGTAGTAGTGATGGATGGAACCTCAAGTAGTGACACAGAGGCGAACATCTCTGGCATGGAAGTGGGTTGGTATGGTGCTCGCCAGACTACTACTAGGTTCTCCTCCGGCTTAATCAGGCTAGCATCCAAAGTATGCTAGACCTCGATTAGAGAGTCCAACTAATGTAGACTCTTCACCCCCGACTCTAGACAGAGTTCGTAGATCAACCATGGCAAGGGTATGAAGGTAGACCTCTTCAGGGCTTCCACGTGGATCTTCTTGATGATGAGGCAAGCCCAATCTATCTCATAGCCAACCAAGATCCTAACAACTAGCACTGTATGCTTCGGTGTCAAAGTATTATCTGAAAGCGTCGGTCGAATGCATGATTTGAGAATTGCACAATAATTTGGCAGGGAAAGTGAGGGAAGCCTTAAAAATAGTCTCTGAGTGAGTGACTACCCATAAAGGCTATGGACCCTACACAGTAATCAAATTGGCCACCCATCTCATAAAGCCGACTCTACCGTCTGCATCTTTCATCAGGCTCAAGTCCTTAGTTTGCCCCACTCTGTGGTCGAGCTCTACTTTGGATCTGGGGGTTGGGAACTCTGACCCAAATAACATATGATAGATGGTGGTCTCCCTGCTAGCGCCTCCCTCTAGTCTGTATCAACCTAGGCTGAGCGAGCGGCTTCTTCCCCTTAGGAAGAGTGCTCCGAACGGTGGCTGCATAGGATGTGTAGAACTCCGTTACCATGGTCAGGGCATACCTCCCTAGCAATTTGGTCAGCCATTGGAGCCTATATCATCTGATAGTGTCCTGGAGACCAGGGACACTGTCTAATCTAGCTAAGATGAACTAGGGCTCCTTATAAATAAAGTCAGATGGCTTTCCCTGCTCTGTAGCCTGAACTCCCTCTATATAGACGTCTCATATGCCCTTGGCACACCACTAACTAGTAAGAGTGTTTGGTGGAGATAGTAATGCTCATGGTGTTGTAAAGGACTCTGTCTTTGACTCGTCATCGGAGCCTGACTTTGATCTGGACTGCTCTCTGGACAGAGTCATCTGTATAGAGATACTTTTGTCATGGTCTCCCTTATCAGACTGGGGAGTGCGAATAGTAAGATCCTGGGTCTACCCAAGTCTGGAGATAGCCCTTGTCTATGGTCTGTCATCATCGGGGTCAAGTTTTATGCTGAGCTACTCTATAGATCTAATGAGTGTGGGGGTCTGCTCCTCCCCAGAGGTCATCTTTAAGTATCCTTTGCATGGCCTTGATCTCCTCACATTTTGACTTTGGGGTAGTAGTACCTGAAATATAGACAATTTACGCAACATGGTTAGCCCCACAGATCCGAAAATAAAATGCAAAAACATATAAGACTTAGCGGCAGAATGGTCTATAAAAGCACCTCTATAGGTCATGTTGGATGCTACAAACCATAAAAGGCTTTCGTAGAAATAGTGTTCATAAAATTTGTTTTTGGAAAGGCATCTATGAGACCAGGTACAACTCGTAGAAGGTTTTATGAGTTATAGATGATTCTAGAGTCTGAATTAATTGTGGGTAGGGATCTAGACCTTTCTACAAGACATAAAATGTTCTATGTCTCATGGAAGGTCTCATCTAATGGGAACTCAAAAACTTCAGGTTTCGACAATCTTATACGAGAGGAAATTATGGGAGTAGAATCTTCCACGGGCTGTAAAAGACCCTCATAGACTAGAAAACTCAGTCACATGAGTTTTTAAGTCCATCAATACAAACCCCATATGACTTTTTAAACCTATTCTACCAGTACCGAAGAAATACACACACACCCACAGGATTCATAACACAATAACTAACACCCCAACATGATAATCAGCATATATACCCCATTGAAAATTATTTAAGCATGTTCCCAACCTTTCCAATCTTGTATGAAAGAATTAATATCAAAATTATGAACCTATGCCATCACACACCTAATTTCAAACACATAATCATTTTATTTCACATGGTGGGTGATTACATAGTTATCACACATCATTCAAAACACACAATAAGGCATTCACACCAAATTCTGGTCTTAAATACATATTTCAAGAATGGGAAACCACAATTCAACTATCAATCTTACCAATATGCATACGTGTCTATATTAACTATATTCGACAAAAATTTTCAAGCTAACCATACAATAATTGGCAAATCAATGATGTTTGAAGGACCAAAAATTTAGCAAATTGAGTTATTAGATTATAGAAATTGAAAGAGGTGATAAGACACTAGAAACCCTAGGTTGCTGGAAAAGCTTGCTGGAAAGTGGTGGTGGTGCTACCATCAAGGGTCTAAAAGATTTGGTGTTGTGTTTGGCTGGTTATTTTTCGTAATAAGGGAAAGAAATGGGGATGAAATATTTTGACCCTGTTATTTATAGTTTGACTAGGTCAGTCAAACACTGGTGGGCCCAGACTCTAGGAAAAAATTACAGGCCGTAGAGTTCTTCACATCCAAAAAATCATGGTTTCGTAGAAGGTCCAAACCCTACTTTTGAGGACTAGGTTTCACGGAACAATCTATGAGTCGTACAATTATTGTATGACTCATAGAATTGGTCATTGAAACCCCACACTTAGTCAAAATCTCAAAAAACTTACCTGGGGTCCACGAGCCCCATTCACAACCCTTAGTTTTGTTTACGGGCCATAAAGTTGGCTCATGAACTGGAGTGCATAGCTTGTTGCTCACTGGAAGTGTCTACGAGATGGTGTACAGGTCGTAGAGTGATTTACCGCCTATAGAACCAGTTGTAGAGGCACTTTGTGGTGCCTTTTCAACCAAGAATAGCTAACTTAGCTATGTACTTGCACATTCTTCACAGAACACACTATTACCCTAAATACAACTAGTTCAACGTCCAAAATTACAACCAAGATACAAGAAAATAAACTACTTATAAGTCCAAAAATTAAAAGTAAAGCTACAACTACAACTATTACATAAAAGCCCTTGGGTTGCCTCCTAAGTAGCACCTCATTTATTGTCGCAACATAACATGTAAAACTTAGTTACTCAGACTTTACCAAGTGCTAAAACCTCATCCTTTAGATCATCTGTCCTTTTCATGGACTAACAGATATTAAAGACAACTTGTTCATCATTCAATCTAAATATGAGTTTGCTAACTCTATATCTACTAGTACTCGACCAATGGCTAGGAATGCCTAGAAATGGCTAGGAATGGCCTTCCCAAGATGATTGGAACATCGAAGTTGACTTCGCAATCTAGGATCACAAAGTTTGTGTGTGAATATGAATTTTTCAACTTTAACCATCACATCATAAAGTATCCTCACAGGCTTTTTCCGTGCGAACAGCCATCATCAACCGCATGCTTGTCGGAGTAGGGACTCCCAGTCCTAGCTTCTTGAAGACTACAAAAGGCATAAGATTAATGCTAGAACCAAGATCCATAATGCCCTTGCGAACTCCATATCTCTGTTGAAGCAGGGTATGGTAAAAGCACCGGGATCTTCTCATTTTTGAACCAAGGACCTCATAGCAATTGCACTACAATATTGAAGCTCTTGGGAGAACTCCTGACTCACAATGCAGTTCTTCATAACCAGGTCCTTCATGTACTCTGCATATTTTTGCATCTTCGCCAATGCCTTAATGAGAGGGATGTTGATGGAGAGTTGTTTCAGCATGGAGAGAAAGTGCTTGACCTTGCCCTCCTCCTTTTTGCCAGTTAGGAGTTATTATACAGCTGAAGAGTATGCCAAGCTATACCTAAAAGAGATAGTCAGGCTACATGGAGTCCCTCTCCATTATATCTTATCGAGGAGCTCAATTCACTGCAAAGTTTTGGCAGTCCTTCCAAAGGAGTTTAGGGACACAAGTGAATTTGAGTACAACATTCCACCCCAAAATAGACGGTCAAGTAGAACGCACCATTCAGACACTTGAAGATATGTTGCGAGCTTGCGCATTGGACTTTAAAGGTAGTTGGGTGGACTATTTGCCACTTATTGAGTATTTTTATAATAATAGCTACCACCCGAGTATCGAGATGGCACCTGACGAAGTTTTTTATGGAAGGAAATGTAGGTCGCCAATTGGATGGTTTGAAGTGGGTGAAACCACCTTGCTTGGTCCATATCTAGTACAACAAGCCATGGAAATAGTTAAGGTAATAACAACGGCTAGAAAGAGCCCAAAGTCATCATAAATCATATGCGGATGCTAGAAGGAGAGGACTGGAATTTTCAGTAGGGGATTGGGAATTTTCAAAGGTGTCTCCAATGAAAGGGGTTATGAGATTGGTAAGAAAGGAAAGCTAAGCCCACATTACATAGGGCCATATCAGATTATTAAGAGGTTCGGGCAGGTTGCATATGAACTAGAGCTACCCCAAGAACTTTCAATGGTTCATCCAGTTTTTCACGTCTCAATGCTTCGAAAATACATAGGTGATCCATCTCGTATTACTCCTATTAAGGATGTATAGGTTACAGGAGATCTCACATATGAAGAGGTGCCTATTGCTATTCTAGATCGTCAAGTTAAGAAGCTAAGGAATAAAGAAATAGCTTTAGTAGAAGTACTTTGGAGAAACCAGCAAGCAGAAGAAATTATATGGGAGGCCGAGGACGTGATGAAATCAAAGTACCCTTACTTATTTGAAGCTAAAGAGAAAGTCCAACATTCAAAAATGGGACACTAATAGGTACCTGTGATTGAATATTAATATGTTGTCAAAAGTTTGTGCAAGTAAAAGTTTAAAATTGGTTAAGCTATCCAATTGTGCTAATATTCGAGGACGAATGTTTCTAGGGGGGAGGATTTAACACCCCACATATTACAATACTAGTATAATGCAAATGAAACATGATATGGTATGGTCAAATTAGCACCCAATTTGTAAAAGTGGTTGAATCTCATGTTAATGGGCTATATGTGTGTCTAACGCTTAAGAGGGTCGAGTGCATACTTGTTTTGTGTCGAATTGAGGAGATCACGACCTTAAATCAAGTGAGAGAATTGAGGTTCTTGTAGGACTTAAGAGGCTAGCACATGAGTCACCTACTTTCTTAGCTTAAATTTGCTAGCTAAACGGAGACGAGGCCCGACGTCGAATTTGTCCAAGTCCAATTATGAATAAAGTCCATGTTAGTAGTGTAACTTTGGCCCTTGTTTTAGCATTACACATGGGCTATATTTTCAGCCCAAGAAGGATATTAAAAAGATGGTCCAAATATATCACAACCCACTTAACTATTTGGGCCCAAAACTAACTAAGAGAAGGAAAAATAGGCAGCCCAAGCCCATCAACTTGGAGACCCATTTAGGCCCAAGTGTAAGGGCCAAGTTGCTGCATAAGCATCTTATTAATATGTGGTAAAATTTGGTCAAAAGTTCAAGATTAAGTCAGCTAAGAGACCCTTTATAAAGGGCTCAAAATAGCCCCCTTAAACCATTTCAACTTAGACAAAAAAAAAATCTGCATTCTTAGTTGTTCCTTGCTCTCTCTCAAGGGGTAAAAAACAAGCTCTCATAACTTTACAAGGATTCTTAAAGAAGCTCTAAATCCTAAGTTTGAAGGTAAGTAAATCTACTTATACACCTAGTATGGTTTATTTATCAAAACAAAAGAAACAAGTTAATCACAGATATGCTGGAAATTCTGGACAGCTTGTATGCTAAGGATTCTTATACATTTTTCTTGTTAATTAAGAGGTTTTTCTCTTATTGGTTGGCTTTATTATGAAGTAATTCTTATGTATTTAATAAAGGTTGGTTTTATAGTAATGTAACAAGGCTGATTCACCACTTTTACAGTCCACAAAAGTGA
>JAOTQR010139659.1:0-20777 GCA_025774065.1 Solanum ossicruentum | reverse complement strand
TTACCATTATAACATTTCCTCCTTATTTTTATGATACTTCTTCGTATATTTCTATTGAAAAATTACACTATATGATATAATTTTTATTGACTAATTCTTATATTTTAATTTTTCATAAATCTTTTTTTTCTTTAATAAACTTAAAATGAAAATTCTATTTTTAAATTAAATAAGGCAAAAATTTTATTTTTAAATGCAATAGTATATCAAGGCAATGCACACATTATAATAGTTAAGCTAAATATGATGAAAGTAAAAATAAATATTGAATAACTAAAGTTAGCAAAGAAAATATATAAAATAAACTAATAGATTAAAAGGTATTATTGTAAATAAATAATATATTCTCAAAATTTATACAATAACCAAGCACTCAATAACAAATAATCTCAATATAACTTATCTCATCATAACTTATCCCTTCATGACTTATAGTCAAACCAAACGCCCCCTAAATATCTATAAAAATTAAAAATATAAACCTATTTTACGTTTCTATATTATAGACATTCCAAAAATCATAAACAGTAACAAAAATAATTGCTAGAAATAAATTAAAATCTAGTATTTAATTAAATATATTTCATTAAGATCACTAAATTATTTTTTATAAAAAGAAGAACAACGAACAAAATGAAGAAATAAAAATAGTAACTTGAAGATGTAATTTTCAATGGATGAAGTCACGAAGAGACAATGAGCAAAGTAAGACATAGGATATAGTACTCCCGCAAAGTCATTATCAATGAATTCCCGAGCAATTCTCAACCAACATATGCGATTCATTCCCGTAAAGATTATAACACAGAAGAAGACTTCTTACCGCTCCGTGGGTTGCGGGATGAGTGAGACATCTGGCGAGCACCGGTGAAGAAGGCAAGCAAAGCTGGAGCTCGGGTATTGATATATTCCATCAAGAGAAAGGAGGCAGACTGGTAAGAAGGCCAACCACATAGGGGGGGAAAAGTCAGCTTTTCCACCTTGGTTATAAAGCCCGATTTCAGGTGACGCACCCCTTCCTCGCTTTAGCGCCGGCGCCAACAAGACTACTTCCCCCGCTGGCCATCGGGGACCGATTGCGCTTGAGAGAACCATGTCGAAGGAACTCGGTAATTACACTTTTGAATTCAACTTTCAAGTAATTCATTCAACTTCCTTAGCCACCTGTCCGGGTAAGATATTGCTTCACGCCACTTGACTGCAATTAGACTTGAAAGCAATTCCACTTTATAGCAAGGGAATCCGTACTCCGTAGCTTTCTATTCCCCGGACCGGTGATTCATCTTCTCCCACGTCTTGGCTGGCAAAGTAGGCTGATGGGCAAGCCTCCTCCTGCCGCAATGGTGTGGGGCGTCAGAGGCTGTTGCCCCGTAGCCAACTCGAAGGGGCTGAAGTTCGAGGCAGAGCTTTTTGGTTGTTAATTTATAGCAGCACTGAGCAAGATCCAACAGTCTAAGTCCTTCTGGTTGGTTTCCACTAAAGTGCCTTAAGTAGCCCTCGAGGAGTCCGTTTATCTCCGTCTGAGCTTTCAAAGATATACCGACCGTAGGTATCGTACTTACCATCAGATACCGACAATCGTCTTCTAACATTACCGACCTTTAAATATGGGGTTTTCATCATCTCGCTACTGAATACCAGCATCTATTCTCTAGAGTGGCTTCCGCTCCTGAACGAACTGTCCGGACCTCTGATTCATCTTCTTACACGCCCCGCACCAAAGAGTCTCGCTACTTCGCTACATCCTTCACTAGTCAAGTAGTGGATCGCAATTTAAGGGTTATTGGGATTGATGGATGCCCTAGAGTTGTTGATGATTCGGTATTCTTCCCCTTATGAAACTACGACTACATCATCGTCGGAGGCGGAACCGCCGGCTGGCCATTGGCAGCAACACAATACATTATGGGTATGGGGTTATGGCGCTTGAAAAGGGGCGGTAAGGTCTTTTTGTCGCTGTTCCCCTCTGGTTGGCTACCAGTCCTCGGGGGGACGCTAAGGTGTCTCGTATGTGGCGAATCGTATTCTCTGGACCTCGGCTCGGACCCCGCGGCGAGGATTCGTTGAAGAGCCTTTGGAATGACTTCCCACGCTTTCTGGGCTTGACTCTTGTGGGATGGACTTCGCGACCTCTTGTCAAATCTAATAGATAATTGATCATCCGGGCCTTCCACCACCCAACCTACGACGCGCCCCTCTCGCTTTAGCTCGAGCAGCTTTGCCCCTCTACCGCTTGTAGTCGTTCCATTGAATGTAACTCCTTCGGTCTCACTTCTTTATCAGTCACATCAAAGTCTCTAGTGTTTAATTTATAATTACTCCTTTATAAAAGAATTAGAAAATTGTATAACTTTCTCTTCGTATAAAATTAACATCTTCAATCTCATGTACTATACACCTTCACACTGGCCAACCTCTCTGTCAACAAATCAATTGAACTAATAAAAAATAGATCTGTTCATGAAACATGCATTATACGAAAAATAAAGAAACACCAATAAAAGAGAAATGAAGAAACAATATCGATAACAATCTATCTTTAAATTTCATCTTTATTTTTCTTGACTCTTTGAAAGGAAAAAAATTCTTTAGTCATAAATATATACATATAATTTTTCACTTTTTATTTGGTGTTAGGTGTATTAGTAACAAAGTGAAGAAAATAATATAACCAACAGTAACATAATGCAAAAGAGAAGTTTCTCAGAAGTGCAAGAACAATGTAGAATTAACATTACATTTCTTGTAGTAGGAATATAATTATTTAATGCCTTCCCTCCTAACAAATTTCTTTGCAAACATTGACATCAAATTCAAGAAAATCTTCATAATCATGCAGTATGTGACAAGTATTTATACTCAAATCTTAAAAGAATGGCATTACCTAGCCGTGAATGTATATATTAATGTGTCAATTGAATATGAGAGAATTAGAGAAATGATAGCATTTTGGTGATTTTTATCGTGTTCCTTTATTTGTTACATAAATGTGTCAAATATAGTTGAGACAATTAGGGAAGTGGGGGAGTACAATTTTTTATTTTACATGCAACCGCTTTTCAGTTTTTAATTTCAATATTTCAATTAAAAATAAAATGATTAGAAATAGATAATTATGAAAAGATAATTATAAATTAATAATTGCGAAATTTTAGTAAGATTATCTTAAACGCTTATCCTAAAAATAAATTGGACTTATTTTCCAAATTATTTTGAATTCTATTTTTTAAAATTTTAATGATAAATAGAGTTTTTTTTTTTATATTTTTCCATCAATCTCGGATGGATCCAAAGATTCACTATTTTGGCTTTGGGCTATGATGGAATAAAGCAAAATGACTCTTTAAACTGTTTATGCTTCTTTCAATTGTGAAGTAGCAGTTAGTCAATGCAATATTCGACGCTTATCATGGGTCATCCGGAAATAATCACTTTATGTTTTTAAACATAGGGGTCAGGCTGCGTACATCTGACCCTCCCTTACCCCGCAATGGGCGGGAGCCTTTAAGACACTGGGGTGTTGTTGTTGTTAATGTTTTTTTGAATATACTTGATAGATTATTTAAGCAGTTGGTTTTGTTTTATTTTTTTTTAAAATTATCTGATACTATAATAACAACAATATAATTAGTGTAATTTGTTTTTTCTTTTACACAATTATTAAAATTTAAAACTAACCTAATTACGTAATTCTCACATAGGAACCTAACCCCATACCCACACGTTTCCTGCGCACACACAAACAGACAATAATAATGCAATTTAAAATTTGAATTCAAAATTTTAAATTTAAAAATAATTGAAAATTTGGAAATATCTATGTTCAAGAAATAATTTATTCATCTAAAAATATAAAAAAAATTTACTGGAATTTGAACTTCTAAAAATATTTTGATATTTTATTGGGAAACTATATTTTAAAAATATTTTAAAATCAAATATTAAAGAGTCTAAAGATCTGATTATTTATTTTAAAAAACTATTAAAAATTATCTACAGAAGGTAAGAATTGTAAAAGTAACGATTTGAAAATTTTGCATCATTATCCAACCTTTTTTTTAAAAAAAAATTGCTAAAATTTAACTGACTATTAAAGAAAAAGAAAAACATAAACTGTTTTATGTGGTGCTGACATGTGGTGTTTTTTAAATTATGCAATTTGTTAATTTTAATTATATAAATATTAGATAAATTATGTGGTGCTGACATGTGGCGTTTTTTGCTTCTCCTATTATATATACATACATATATATATATATATATAGATATAGATTACTTGGCTTAAAAAATTTCAAAGAATATCTTGTCTCGAATATCATGATTGAAATTGTTTTTTGAATAGTTATTATATTTGATTTTTAAATATCTATGATCTATTATATCGTGCTCACAAATCATACCAATTTGTCACAATAACACATGCGTAATTTAACCATAAAAGACACCAACTTATATTACAAAAGCATACAGTATATTGAAAGTATATACTAAATGGAGTATTGACACTGTAAGTTCATTATATACAATTAATTAAAACGTTTGTCAAGCATAAAATTACTTTAAAAATGTTTTTTGTCTAAAAAAAGTGAGATGACATACAAAACTATATGGATAATAAAATGTTCCAACATTAGAAATTAGTAATAGTAGTGTTACAATATAAGAGGATGTTGTACAACGGACTTGAGAGCATGATCATGGCTACAACAGTCAGCTTAGAAAGAACTCCATCTTCCCTGCATTTGCTTTTGCTGCTGTTATCAAATTCAAACACATCCTTGTTAGTTTGAGATCGACATGGAGAAATTAAGAGAAAGCAAGCATCGAATTGAAATACCAAAGCAAGGAGCAAGGAAAAACTACAAGGATACCACGTTGTTGTTATGCATGTGCTTGACTCACAGCTGCTTTAGATTTCCCCACATATCCTGTATTGAATATATCGTTTGCACATTAGATGCTCATAGACACTAAGAAAATAGCACATAGAAGTTTGTTTCTACTTACTCCGATAGTGATGTCGACACGGTCACATCCTGTGACTTCTTTCTTAATTTTCACAGCTGAAACCTCCAACGGTTAATCAATTTAATCTGTTTCAGTGTTGGAATATCTGCAAAGCTAAGGGGGATCTCCTCAAGCTTGTCACACTCTCTTATAACAAGTGTTTCAAGCAAGGGAAAAGATTCCTCTTAGGCACCCCACCTTGAGATAAATAAGTACGCCAATTATGGAATGCGATATCTCTGAGGCACCACTCTTCTGATTGAATAAAGTACAACTCACTTAATTTGAGATACTCCAGACATGGTAGTCCTGTAATGAAGGAAATCGTGCTTCCTATACGAGTCCTGCTTAGTTCCAACCTCTTTAATTTGAAGGCAACTGTAACCCGGAGACAGTTTTGGGCCACTGAAACAAAAGGCAAAGTCTTTGAAGCTGGATAAGGCTCCCCAATTTGGGACATATCTCTACAAAACCTTCATTGTCCTTAAACCTGATGTCAAGTTGTTGAAGATTAGGACACCTCCATAATAACACATCCACGCTGTCAGCTTTGATAAATTTGATAATCAACTCCTCTTAATATCCTCAAATTTTCCAATTTAGAGGATTCTTTAAAGATCATCTGTTTATCCTCTTTCAAATCAAATTCAGCTCTAGTAATCTTCACATGCCTTAATAAATCCATTTTCCAAAAAATTGTGGGTAACACTACAGTTATAATAAGAGCTTACAATAATTAAAGTTTCTAGATGGGGCAGATGTGGTTGCCGATGAAAATCAAATTCTTCTATTCTGACTGCAAGATACTTCTGGTGAATTAGCGGTTTCAATGTAGCTGAGGACAAAGCTCTAATACCACAAGAACTCAAATCCAAGACCTTGAGAAGTCTCAATTTACCACACAGGTCCAAGTCATAAGATTCTCCTCGATTAGTCACTATCAGTGACCTCAAGCGTTGGCGGAAAGGCTTCTGCGTTTTGCAGCCCAGAGATGAAAATGTGGAAAGCTCATTACAGAAACTGAAACTCACTCGACTTCCCTTCCAATACAAAGGTTTAAACTGACTAGCTTTCCCCTTCACTGCCATCATAAACTTTTCTTCTCTACTCTTCTCCAAGCAAAAGTGAAGCACTACATCGTGAATCCGACAGATTTTGACTTCACCATTATACCTTCTCCTGGAAACCATTACCATGTTACTGCTAATGAGATCCTTCAAGTACTCTTCAGCTTCCCCTTCCATTAGTCTCCAAGATCCACTGTTCTGCACAAAACCTTCTGCAGTCCACAAATTTATCAATTTAGACACTAGAATTCTTGTGTCCTCCAGAAACATGCGCATGTAAAGAAGACAAGGCTTTAAGTAATCAGGTAAGTTATCATAACTTAATTGCATAGTCGAAAGACTATACTCTCTAGACTCACAATCAAGATAGTCAAATAGAGCATCTTTAACATCATGCCACCAATAGTGATCCATTTTCTTCCTTTTGATTATTCCAGCTACCAAATTAATCACCAGCTGCAGTCCTTTTTATTTTTCTGCTAATGCTAGACACACACCTTGTAGTTCAGCTGGGAAATCTTTCTTTTGAAACACTTTTTTTCTGCAACAATTCGCAACTCTCATCTGGTGTGAGGAATGGAAGGAAATAAAGCTTAGTATAGTGCTTGACATATTCACCAACTTTCTCAAGTCTAGTTGTTACTACAATTCTGCTTTATTTCCAACATCAGGGAGACAAAGTCTTAACACATCCCATGCCATACCATGCCTCATATCATCCAAGACGATGAGATATCTCTTTCCCATTAGGCTTTCCTCAACTTGTCAGCAAGGATGTCCTCCTTATCTCCCTTTTCCTTTGGACCAGTAACTTGATCGCAAATCTCTTGTAATAATTCTCTCTGGTTATATGTTTGGAAAATGATGCACCAAGCTTGAACATCGAAACGAGGAACAATCATGTTATTATTGTACACCTTTCTAGCAATAGTCGTTTTCCCTTGCCCCGCCATGCCTACAATTGGGATGACATCTAGCTCATTTGTGTCTCTAATCAGATACTGAATCATTTTTTCTGTGTCATTCCCAAAACCTGTAGGGACCACGCGCACCCACACTCCAACCCCACATTAGTATGATATTGTCCGCTTTGGGTCAAGCTAAGTTGGTCATTTTGACCTTTCCACAACCAATGTGGGAGGGAGGAATTTGCATTTGCATCCCAACAAAACCTACTGTCACCTCATCAGTAACTGGATTCCTATTTTGAGTTGACAGAAATTTAGATGGCACTACCACATAACAAGGGTTTAGAGCAACATCCACCGACCACATCTCTGTCACCATTAATGTGCTTGATCTCTTTTAAGATTATAGGAAGTGAGCAAAATATATGCCAAAAAGCATTATACTAAGCAAGAATAAAATCAATTGAAACTTCAGCTTCATATGCCAAATTGATAGTATGCCTCTGAAGATCTTTAAGAATTTTATGTTCATTGTGCACCTTTGCAACATTGCTGAAAACGGATGATAAACATGACAGCTCCTTCTCTAAAATGGATGTAAGCGATGATAGGTCTTTCTCCAAATTACTAATACCAGGTTTCATCATGAAACTTAAACCTGATCCAGAGTTCAACAAATCATTCAGTTTCCTTAAAAGTGAATCCAGAAAGCTCAATCCACCAACAGTGGGGAACTGAGATGGAGTGAATTTTAAGGACTTGTAGTACGTCTCCACTTTCGCCTTCAGATCTTCAGCTTTCTCCAATATCTGTATTGAATAAACATCTAAGTTCCTAGCGTCATCTTTGTTTATAGAGCTAGGAAGAAGCTTTTGAATTACATATAGAACATCACCCGCTATGGCTCCAACCTTTTCCATAACCTCATTCAGCCAGTTACGATTAATCATGTGATTTGACATATCAGAATCAAGGAAAACCACCTAGAACTCTATTGCCACATCAATATTTCGAGAAGAGACATTAGTTGGAAAGTTGTTGATCTTTTTGTTTCTGAGATACACCAGCAGATTGTGGAGATGATGTGAAAATTCTTTTGGTAATTTTTTATCCTTGAAAATTCTTGATTGAGTAAACTTTGAATTCTTTAGCTCATTGAGAAAAATCTTCTTCATTTCCAGCTCCATCAGTACAATCAAACATAACAGACAAGAAGGTTGCCTCGAAATATCATCTCTATCGCCTACAACCCAAAGAGCAAGACAGAACTGTCCCATATTGTCAGCCAAAAACTGAAATTGGGCCTCCAAACATTCCCGCCTCTCATCGTTGGCATAACCCTTTACCTTTGTGGCATATCAGTATCTCAAAAATCTCATTTTCTTTTGAGCAATTTTCAGTTGTTTTTTAAATCGCTTTCTTGTAAGGATTTGTTCATTCGTCAAAGAATGGTCAGACCAGCTACCCCATTCTAGGTACATCATTATCAAGTTCTTATCAAGGCAATCCATATATTCCGACAAATCTAAAACATTCAACTCATAATTGTACCTTAAATTAGTATTACCTTCAATGAATTCCAACATCGTTAATACTACCCTTTCAAGATTAAGCTTATTTTTGTATTCGTCTGGAATTCCATCAAATACTGAGTGAAGCATTTCCATAATCAGCAGGGCAATCTTTGTGATTTTGACTAAAGAACCAGGGGAAACAACATGATGACCGTTAAAATTATCATCTCCTACTTTTTCTAATTATCTAGAATAGTCTGGAAGGTTCTAGAGATGTGAAGAATTCTCTAGAAAAGTCTAGAAAGTTCTAGAGACGTGTGGAGTTCTCTAGAATAGTTTAGAAGGTTCTAGGACGTGTGGAGTTCTCTAGAACAGTCTGGAAGACTCCGGAACTCTCTAGAATTCCTTGGAAATGTGTGGATCTTGCAACGAGGCCCTGGGACATTCAGGAAGACTCTAGACAAGTCTTAGCATGTAAATATCTAGATATTTAGTAGGAAATATCTTAAATATTTGGTAGGAAGATTCTAGGCCATCATTTGTAATCGTTGAATCAAAATGATCCTAGCTGTCTGTTTAGAGAAGGGGCTAGTATAAATACTAAGTCATTTTAAGAATCAAGCAAGCAACAAACAATGAAGCAAGTTTGAGAGCATTCTCCCACAAAATACTTAAGAGCATTATGAGTGTGTAACATTTTCTCTATAAGTCTTCTCCTTTTCAATTATGTCCTTTCCATCTTCAACAAGTGGTATCAGAGCAGGCGGGCGGGACCGTTATATTCGAGCTAGCGATTTTGTCGATATACACTCTAGGAGTGTGAGAATTCTTTGGTCGGGGACCAAACTCTGTTGGTTGAGTGTCGAGCGCTAACCAAATTGTCATGTCAGATCTACTATCATCAACTAGCTCACTTGAGAAGCTCAATGGGAACAACTACAATACTTGGTCTACTCGTATCAAGTACTATCTGGTGGGACAAGATTTATGGAGTATTGTTGGTGGCAAGGAGACTACACCGCCTACCGACAAGGAGGAGATGAAGGAGTGAGAAGTGAAGGCTGACAAGGCCATGTACGTATTGTCGCTCACCGTGGAGGACGAGTTCCTGCACTAGATTAAGGATTCGGTAACTCCGAAGGAGGCATGGGATACCTTGGCAACCCTTTTTATAAGAAAGAATGATGACAAGCTACAATGGCTAGAGAACGAGCTCTTGTCTATTAGACAAGGAGACTTGACGGTGAGTCAATATTTTTCTAAAGTTAAATCTATATGTGGTGAGATAAATAAGTTAGATCCCGAGAATGCAATAAGTGAGGCAAGGATGCGAAGAATTATTATTTATGGTGTAAACACCAAATATAATGGCCTCATTACTGCAACTCGAGGTTGGACTAAGGAATCCACTCTATTAGAGTTGGAAAATATTTTATCCAACCAAGAAGACCTTGATAAACAAATGTCAAGGGTCTCACTGAAAGAGAAGATACAACTCTCTTTATGAAAAGGAGAGTACCAAAAGAGCTAGACAAAGCTCCTAGAAAATACGGCAATGGAGAAAATTCAGGGAGGAGATCACATTGGCAGCAAGGACGACGAGTGAGAGGTTCATCACGAGGGGGAGCCCTTTATGCTCAAGAAGATCAAGAAGAGAAGAAGTATCGTCGTCAAGATGATCGATGCTACAAGTGTGGAAGGAAAGGGCACTTTGTAAGAGATTGCAAGGTTACTAGAGTGGAAGGTAATGCCTCAACCTTCAATAATGAAAGTGAAGAAGAACGGGACTTCCAAGCATCCTATGCAGTAGAGGAACCCAATGAAGTATCAGATGATCGAGAGGTAGCTGTATCATCCTATGAGAAGCCATTTAAAGAGATGACACTCGTCACAGTAAATGACGAGACCATTAACTATCATGATGATTGGATCGTAGACTTTGGTTACTCCAATCATATGACGGGGGATATGGACAAGTTACAAAACATGTATGAATATAAAGGAGGATGGGTCGTGGTGACGACAAACAACTGTAAGTTACCAATCTCTCATATTGCTAAGATACTTATCGTCCCTAGATTTAGTCAACATCAAGTGCAACTACAGAATGTCTATCATGTGCCCGGGATGAAGAAGAATTTGTTATCTGTATCACAACTGACATCAACAGGAAATTATGTGGTGTTTGGGCCTAATGACGTCAAGGTATATCAAAGTCTTAGGCCCATGTCCCCTCCAATCTTGGAAGGACGACGATTAGAATCTATCTATGTAATGTCGGCTCAGGCTGCATATGTAGATAAGACAAGGAAGAACGATACCTCAGATCTTTGGCACGCAAGGTTAGGGAATGTGAGTTATCACAAGTTGAAGGTAATGATGAAGAAGACGATAGTGAAGGGTCTTCCACAGTTGGATATTCGGGATGACATAGTATGTGCGGGATGTCAATATGATAAGGCACACCAACTACCATACGAAGAGACAACATACAGAGCTAAGGCTCCACTAGAGCTAGTGCATTTAGATGTGTTTGGGCCTGTGAAGCAGTCGACCATCTCTGGATACAGGAACATGATTACCTTCATTGATGATTTCTCAAGATTTGTTTGGGTTGATTTCATGAAGGAAAAATCCGAGGCATTAGCTAAGTTTAAAATATTCAAGAACAAAGTTGAAGAAGAAATTGGTAGTCAGATAAGGTGCCTACGTATGGATAATGGAGGAGAGTACACTTTGGATGAATTCTTTCAATACTTAAGAGTAAGTAGAATAAGACGTCAATTTACATGTACAAACATACCTCAACAAAATGATATGGCCAAGAGGAAAAACAGACATCTGGTGGAGATTTGTAGAAGTATGCTACATGCCAAGAACGTATCGAGATTTTGGGCTGAGTGTACGAAGACAACGGCATATGTCACAAATAGACTTCCTCAAGCAAAGCTCGATTTTACTTCTCCATATGAGAAGTTATGGAATGTCAAGCCCACAGTAAGTCACTTTAAAGTTTTTGGATGTGTTTGCTATGTATTTGTACCTGACCATTTGCTTAGCAAATTCGACAAAAAAGTAGTTCGGTGCATCTTTGTGGGCTATGACAATGAAAGAAAAGGATGGAAATATTGTGACCCAACATCCGGTCGTTGCTACACATCGAGAAATGTGGTATTTGATGAAGCCTCATCTTGGTGGTCTTCTCAAGCCGTGTTACTTCGTGACTCCAAGGAGATTGAAGAGAGACTTCAAGAAAAACTAGAGAAACAACTGAAGTTCACCGAATACAAAAAGTTCTGGTGGCGAACGAGCCACAAGAAGAAGAGGACAGAGCAAGCTCACCATTAAAGGATAGAAGTCCATGGCAAACAAGAGTACACAATATATCACTAGAAGAAGCAAGGCCAAGTCAATTGGATGAGATAGGTAGAGAAGAATCTCCACCAAGGAGGTAAAAGAGGACATGGAAGCTGAATCCCAAGTATGCTAATGCCGCTTTAGTGGAAGATATCAGAATTAAGGAGCCAAACTCATTCGAAGAAGCGAATCAAAGAAAAGAGTGGAGAAAGGCAACAAGGTGGAAGAATTTCGAAGAAGGCTTGGCATGACTACGAGAACCGCGATAAGAGAAAGTAGTCGTTGAGGGGGAGTGTTAAAATTATCATCTCCTACTTTCTCTAATTATCTAGAATAGTTTGGAAGGTTCTAGAGATGTGAAAAATTCTCTAGAAAAGTCTAGAAAGTTCTAGAGACGTGTGGAGTTCTCTAGAATAGTCTAGAAGGTTCTAGAGGCGTGTGGAGTTCTCTAGAACAGTCTGAAAGACTCTGGAACTCTCTAGAATTCCTTGGAAATGTGTGGATCTTGCAAGAAGGCCCTGGGATATTCTAGAAGACTCTAGGCAAGTCTTGACATGTAAATATTTAGATATTTAGTTGGAAATATCTTAGATATTTGGTAGGAAGATTCTAGGCCATCATTTGTAATCGTCGGATCAAAATGATCCTAACCGTTCGTTTAGAGAAGGGGCTTGTATAAATATCCCTTAGGCTTGTCATTTTAGGAATCAAGCAAGCAACAAACAATGAAGCAAGTTTGAGAGCATTCTCCCACAAAATACTTAAGAGCATTTTGAGTGTGTAACATTTTCTCCATAAGTCTTCTCCTTTTCAATTGTGTCCTTTCCATCTTCAACAATGACACTTGATAAAGGTTGTCAAATGTCTCAAATTTGACACTACTCAGAACATGTCCACTCTTGATCCTTCTAATAAGGTGATCTAATACATCATCAATGTCATTTTGAGCAATGTTCTGTAGCTAAAGTGGATAAATTCCTGCAAGTTAACCAACTCTTCAAATATTAGTGTCATTAAGAGCAACATTTTTATTCATGTCTTTCAACATCACTTGTTACAAGCTATCATGCTTGTGAAAGACTACAAGCTTTTTATACCATTTTGGTTATGGAAAATTTCACAAACACAAGCTATTTTTTTTTTTTTTTAAAAAAAACCGTCAAAACCATATCCGTAATAATTGTTAAAAATGTTCTAGTTGTGAAAGGGGCCACGCAAAATGATCTTTACTTTAACATAAAATATTAAAATCGGAAGTATAAACTTACAACTAGTCAATCATTATCAGATTAGTAAAACATGAGAGAATGGTTGGTTTGGGATATATCAAATTAGAGGATAAAAATAATTTTCGCTACAAAATAGGGAAAAATCTCAAATATTTGAAAATAAATTAAACATAAATTATCGACATTACCATTTTACCACTAGCATATGTGAGCCTGAGATTATAGTTGAATTTAGGTTTAATGGATGGATAACTTTCTTGAATTTCTTAAACAAAAAACTCAAAAAGCATTATGAGAATAAAATCATATTGATCAACAAAAACTAAAATCACCTCAATAAAATAAAATCTTCCAATATTTTGAGACTGAAATTTTGCTGTTGCTGCTGCTGCTGTTAGTATTATTGAAGAGAAAAAGAAGATAATGTATATTATTGTGAATGAGTGGGCAAAGCACACATACAAAGGGTAAAGGAGAAAATAATACTCCTCGGTCACATTCTATCTGACATTCTATGACTTGACTCGTTGTTTAAGAAAAAAAGAAATTTTTTTAAAATTTGTAATTTAAAATTATTTTTACATATTTATATAGTTGATAATTATTTCATTAAGGATAAATAGAAAATTTTAAATGTTAAATTACTTTCAATTAGAATAAAAATAATATTTTCTTTTAAAATAAATAAAAAATAAAATAGTGTCACATAAAATGGGATCGAGTGTATTTAAAAAGGACAGTGCATTTATTAAGCTCAGAGACTTTTTTACCCTCAAGCGTGGGTCCGAACTACGTCTGAAAAATTAGAATGTAGATACACCATTTTATAACTCAATAATCATGGAATTGAGTAGGTATTTGGATATTAAAATGTGATATTTGGGAGAAAAAAAAGTAGAAAAAGAATATTTAAACTTTTAAATTGTTTTTGAATTAGTTTTAAAAGCGTGGATGTGGACCTGAAGCAAAATATTTTACTTAATATGGAATAAGATATAAATTTTGATGTAGGGAACGTAAATCCTGTTGGATCTTTAATTAATGCAGTAAAATAGTAGAATAATAAAAAATACTATAAAAAAGACATTCATAATTTTTTTTAAAAATTATAATTCGATTAAAGAAACATATAAAAAAAAAGATTTTTAATATATATAAATAATGTAGTTATTATAAGATGCAAAATGACACTTATTCTTTCAAATAATTACGAAAAATTTCACATTCTATGCAATTTATCTCATTAAAAAAATAATAATGTTTTTCAATACTATAATTAAAACATTTATTTTTATGAACAAAAATAAAAATCACTTGTTAAATAAAACAATAATAAAATATAATAATTTTAAAATATTAAACAGAAACATGATGAACTTATTAAAAATGTAAATTCGGCTATGTACTTTTAAAAAAGAAATGATAGATAATGTTCACCTTCATCAAACAGTAATATTAACTAAAATAATTCAACAAATAGTTATCTTAACTACTCCCTGGTCCCTTTTGTATGTGACCTTTTGTGATGATACTAGTATTGAAAAAAAAATAATTTTGCTATTTTGTTCTTATTTAATGTATATTAATTATTTTTTTAAAGTTCATTAACTATCAAGGATAAAATAGGAAGAATAATGTCATTTGTGTATTAATTTTGTGAAATAACATACATGAAGGATCATCTATTTATAGTAAAAACGACATATAAAAAAAATTAGAGGGAGTAAAAAGTTCGACATTATGTGCATAATAAATGTCAAGCAAACCCCAAATGTGGAGCATTAATTAACGTGTGTTCAGACTCCACATGTGAACCTCAAAGTATTTTTTTGCTCCGCTTACGAGTTTAAAAGTTATCTTTTAAAATAATAATTATTTAAATATGTATAGAGTTCGATAACAAAAAGTGTAGAGAATGATTCATTCATCTAACATAGTATATTCACACACGTTCCTATAGATATAATTTCGCCTGGTACAAGAGTAGATACAAAAGAAAAAAGAACTGTTAGTCAAAACAAAATGAACATATGAGCAATTGAGTGATGATTTTGCGAATTAAAGAGGTATTTAAACAGATTTGTCAGGCTTGCAAACAACTTGTCTAAGCACAGTGTGAATGCATTTGCCTCCAGCATTAGCAAGTGGTTGAATATCATGGGCAGTACCTTCCACTTACATAAAAATTTAATTAAAAAAAATTCGTAAAATCCAATCAAGTCGATGAATATACACAAATCTTATCACTATCTTATAAAAATAGAAAGATTGTTTTCAAAAGACCCTCAAACAATGTGCATTGTAAAGGTAATTATAATAACAAGAAATGATAAGCGAGAGAACAAGAGATAAGTTAACGCGCAAAGATGCTGATGAATTTTGTTGATATATAGGACCAAAGCCTTGAATCGTAGCTATTGCAGAGTCATTCTAATTTAATAAAATAATTTAATGAGCATCATCATCTTCTTCTTCTTCTTATTTTGTAAAATTAGTTTAAAACCAAAATTGTGTTTCAACAAAATTTAATAAAATAAGCAACTGAGCATCTTAATTTTTTTTAAAAAAATTAAAACGAAAAACTTTATTTTAACAAAAGCCAATGAAAAAATCATTTGAATTAGTTGGGTGACTTTCTAAGTGAATATCAAATAGTTGAGTGACAACTTTGATGTTATAAAAGAAATTTGCGTAGCATTTCGTGAAAAGAACCTTTAGTTGAGTAACTTTTAGTTAAGTGATTTTGAGATTATTAAAGAAAATTGAACGATTTTCTATGAAAAGAATTATTAGCTGAGGGATCATATGAGATAACTCAACTTATACTCTTGTATAATCTATAGTAATAAAAAAAAGAAATTATAATGGAAGAATTGAAGCTGCTGGACTAATTAAGATATAGATATTTTAATTATGCCGAGAAGGCACATACTTGATCCACAGCCGCCTTAGATTCTCATCCGGTGTATGCATTGAACATATTGTTTGCACATTAGATGAACGTTGAATGTCGATACTCAAAAACAGCACATAAGAGTTCGTTTGTTTCTACTTACTTGGATAGTGATATCAATAGAGTCACATCCTTCAGTTTCTACTGATTCCTTAATTCTCACAGCTGAAGCTTCCAGAGATATATTCCTTCAACTTTATTTGTTTCCGTGTTGGAATATCTGCAAAACTAAGGAAAATCTCCTCGAGCATGTAACAAGTGTTTCAAGCAGGGAAAACGAGGCATCCCACTTGGAGATATATAAGGTCACCAGTTCCAACAACTTCAGTTTATGCAACGTGATATTTTAGACGATGATTTGAGAAACAACAGTCGACCTCCATAAGTGTCCTGGTGACTCGAATAATTGGATATACTCCAGGCTTGGTAGTCCCGTGATGATGGAAACCACCTTAGTATATTAGTTGCTTCTATTTCCAACTTCTTTAAATTTAAAGGCAATTGTAATTTGGACAGATATAGGGGCTACTGAAAGGAATCCCTTGATTTGAGACCAATCTTTGGAGAATGCTTATTTGTACTCAAAAGAGATGTCAACTTCTTGAAGATAAGGAAACCTCTCTAATAACATCTATACCTCATAAACTTCATCACAAGGAAATGACGCCTTCCGTAATATCCACAAATTTTCCAATTTAGAGTATCCTTCAAAGATCCCATATTTATCCTCTTCAAAATCAAATTCAGCATGAGTAATATCAACATGCCTTAAATTTTCCATTTTCCCAAAAATGTTGGGACGTTGTAGAACCCTCCACAATTTAAGTTTCAAGATAGGGCAGATGTGGTTCCGGATGAAGATGGAATTCTCTTGTGTAAACTGCGAGGAACTTGAGCTGATTAGTAGTTTTAGTGCAGCTGATGAAAAAATTAATTTTTATTGGGAGGAAAAAAATTTAATTTTTTTTAAACATTTGACGGTAGGGGTATGCATCGGTCGGTTCGGTTCGATTTTATACATAATTGGTTCAATTTATCTATTTTTGATTTCTAAATATGTTAAACCAATAAAATATTTTTCATCAATTTTTGAGTTTTTGGTTTTAAGTTCTTATCTGTTCAATTTTTGGTTTACTCGATAAGAATAATAATGAAAATTTGCATTAATAAAAGCAGACGGATACAAAAGAGCAAAACCTAAATACTAAAGTGGGTAACCAATAACTTAAGTACGATAAAAATTAAAATAGGTAAAGTATTGCTATAATATCCTATTACTATTAAATTACTAATGTTTAATTCTTATGAAGGGATGAAATAGTTAATTATTATAATTTTATTCGGTTATCGGGTAAAAATTGATATCAAACTGATAACCCAATACGTTTTTTTCAAAAATATTAAAAACCCGATAATTGTGACATTCCAGAACTCTATTTTCACATGTACCTATGTCTCAAGACTCATTCTTACACATTTGGAAGTGGATTATTGTCATAAGAGACCTCTAATACTTGGCTAAGTTCAAAACATTCCTAAAAAAATTGAGTTTCTAGTGTTAGATTATACAAGGTTCCACTTTAAATGATCATAACTCTTCACATACAAAGAATTAGATGTCTCATGACCTACCAAATGAAATCTCTTTGAATTGGCTTTCCAACACAACTGATTTCACCTCATTTGGAGTTCAGAGTCAAAGGTTATGGTTGTTTTACTGAAGACTGTGAGAGCAGAGTTGGATCTCTACGAAATCTAATACGAACCATGGATAAAAGTATGACTCATCTGCTAACTCGTGGAAAAAGTCCTCATGATCCACTTTTTGGATCCCAGATTCGACGAACCAACTAACAGGTTAGATTGGGCTCATGAAAGTGAACCAAAGACCTCGAATTTTGGCCAAAAGTTTACGGAAGGGTCCCTACGGGCGGGGGAAATGTCTATGGGCCATATGTGGGCCTGTTGATGACTTTTGGCAGCTTTTTAAGAAAAGGTTATTTTGGTCTTTTCTCACTCTTTCAAAGCCTAAAACTGACATTTTTATACCTAAATAAAGCCCTAAACATATCCGTTCAATCTTTTTACGCTATATCACTTTCTCAAACTTAGAGCAACTGTTCAAAGGAGAAAAAAGGTCTAGGGCTTCAAGCAAAAACTTAAAAATTGTTCCAAATTGTTTCAACGTTCAAACCGTCAAGGTATCTAAGGCTAACTAAAACATAGATTTTGTTCTTTCGTATACCCCATAACCTAAATTTTTGGAGTTATAAAGTAATTGAGTCTACCATGGATATTTCTTGAAGGTATTTCTGAAATTCTAATGTATTTTTATAAAATTTTGCATGAATCACTATTTTTATGAATTAAATGGTTGAATTAGATGATTTCACTTTTCTACATGAACCCTAGTATGAATTCTTGATATTTTCAGATATTTGACTTAAAATGGGTATGCATAAGTATAATTTAAGCCTAAAGAATCTATGAAATCCTACATGCTTTAATTCTACATTTATTCTCCTTAATGCTATGAGTTAGAATGATGTATGATAGAGTCTCTATGAGTCAAAAGCTAAACCTTAAAAGAATATAACCATAAAGTTGATGGTTGATGTGATGAATTGAGTTGATAAATGTCCAGCGAGACTAGATGACTGAGTTAGCCATAGGGCTAATGTCTTATGAGCATATTGAGTTTGGGAGAAGTATTGCGCATCAAATTAAGTAAAAGTAAGTCCAACTCGAACTCAATAACTATGTAGCCGGCATAGGAGAGGATTGAACTATAAAAGTGGATGTTTCTTATTGTCCAAAAATAAGGACTTGATGTTACTGATTTTGGATCCATTGATGGGATCTCATATACCTTGGTAAGGTATTGGATAGATATGGCAATGACATTGCTTCGTTGTATCATCACCAGCTCATAGGTGATGGTTGCTGGTTTGAGAAACTCCAAAATAGGCCTTGATAGTACTCTGAGTGGATAGGACATAGATGATAGATGATTAGTCATTGTCTAAATTGCATTCTTAATCTAGACTCTTGACATGATGGTTGAGTTTTCTATTTTTTGAGTTGATGTTATTCTTCTCTTACATGTTTCTTTCTGTCATTTACATACTCGTACATTCCTCGTACTGACGTCCATTTAGGCTTGCGCCTTTTCATGATGCAGAGACAGGTACTAGCGATCATCAGCAGGTGCCCCGTTGAGGACCTACTTGCATTCAACTGATTGGTGAGTCCTCCCCTTCTTTCGGAGGATATCATGTTTTTCTTCTAGCTTTGAGTTTAGGCCGTTTATTTTATTTTGAGTTAGTCATGGATCTATCATTGGTAATATTTAATTAGATATTGTAGAGGCTTCATAGACTAGATGGTTGAGTTGTGATTGGATGTTATTTCTAACTAGTTCCTTTCATACCAGTCTTACTTAGTTGATGGATAGAGTGTTTGGCCTTTATTAATCATGTGTCATATTTTTTCTTTAAGTATTCCTATTTCATTGATGCTTTCTATTATGAGAATGTGATTGAATGAATGTGATAAGACTGAGTGGTTCGCTTGGAGGCTAGCAATAGTCTCTCAGTGCCAACCATACCAAGAGTACTCTCCCAGGGCGTGACAAACTTGGTATCAGAACTCATAGTTTATGAGTCCTAGAGAGTTTATGAAGTCGTATCTTGTAGAGTCTTGTTTATAGGTATGTTATGCACTATATTTCATAAAAAGAGGCTATAGGACATTAGGAATTGTTACACTTTCTTGTATTCTAAGTTCATGCGATAGAGTTTACCTCTATTAAATTATCAATCTAATTCATGCATTACGCGCTTGCAGATCATAACTCCTAAGCACACCGCCGCCCAAAGAGATGCTTCAACTTGCAACACTGAGAATCCCCAATCAGAAGTGCCTCCTCAGATGGAGACGAGAGGTCGAGGTCGATGTGCTATAGTCGATGGGGCTCCCCAGGCACCTACTACTTCACCTACTCCTACTGCAGAGGTTGATTTCAGAGGATTTATCACTATGGTCACCGAGCTGGTAGCTGTCCAGAGTGGGAATCGAAGTTCACAAGTTTCTAATTCTAGCTCCCAAGAGCCAACTGCTGTGACGAGACTTAGAGATTTTCTGAGGATGGACCCCGTCTTCATAGGGTCTAAGTTTGAGGAACACCCTTAAATTTTCAATGATGATATGTGGAAGGTGTTGAAAACCATGTATGCGACATAAATTGAGTGAGTTCAACTTGTTTCCTATCAACTCTGTCATGCCCCAAAGTCCCGTTAGGGTGGACTGGCACCCGTCGCCGATAAGGCTCGGGAGAACCAACTTGTATCTATGCATTTTCTATACATACTGTGAGGGGTTTCTACATTTGACATGCCTTTAAGAATATAAACAGTGATAACAAGATAAAAAGAAAAGCATATGACTAGGCCGTTGGGGCCCCAGTGTCTATAGTACGATACGTGACTTCACTTTGCTTTATATAGTCTACGAAGCCTCTAAATAAAGAAAAACATCTATAAGGGTCGGGATAGGCCCCGCCTCAACAAACTGTGCTATAAAAGCATGTAAGCTCTAGACATATACAAGCCCCGAAGCAACTTGGAGCTTGGTGACAGCAGCTGAATATCCTATACTCCTACTGGAGAGATCTACTAGCACCTGTACCTGCAGCATGAAATGCAGGTCCCCCATAAGGGACGTCAGTACGAGATAATGTACTG
>JAOTQR010139649.1:23863-58606 GCA_025774065.1 Solanum ossicruentum | reverse complement strand
ACAACACATGAACTTTATTTAGTAGAACGAACTCGTGTATCTTGGTATCCAAGTATGTATGCAAATTTGAAGGTGACCATATATAGGAGCATATGGACATGTGAAAGAGTGGAGACATGGCTGTTCATTATTTCAGAATAGATAAGAGCATCTATGTACCAAGGAAGAACCTAGATTTCATGCCAAGTAATACGAAATCAAGTACCCTTACATACTTCGTTATATGACCTCGTTACTATCTTGGAGTGACTGATTTTTCCCACAAATATTTATCTAAAATATATTAGGCAATAAGACTAGTATTAGCAACAAATACACACTTCTTGACAGCCCAATATCATAAAAACTAACACCAGGGCAACAAGCTTTTAATTAGAGACGCAAGGACATTTTTTCAATCTTTTCACTTATAATCGTATGTTCTAACAATCATTCTTATGAACATGTCATATATATCTTGTTTTAGTCCCTTAACAGTATTACAACAGCCCACAATGCAGAACACATAACAATTCTATGCAATATACAAAAAGGCGGCATAATGTTACATCCCTTCGCCATATTTCGATGTTAACAATCCTGAATCTATTTCAACTTTACCCAAACTATATCCAACGTTTTTTTACACATAAAACCAGTGTTACAATAGTCCACAAATAGTCCCAAATTAGGTGAAGGTCGTGGAACAATAAATTACAATGATCAGCTCCTAAGTTTCTTTTAAGAGTACAATTACGGCGTCGTACAACAACTCATCTTTGCGGACTATAAAAGTTGTGCAACATCTTAGTTACATCACTAACAAACTATACCTTATTAAAAATATAAGTCTTACTTCTTAATTCAGCTAACCAGGAAGAGAGAACCCTCTTAGATAACAAGAAACGTTCAGAACAATCCTTAGGACACACGCTGTTCAAATTTCCAGCACAAACATACTAGCATATACTTCTTGTTTTTCATGGGATAAGTATAACAAATACATGGATATTTCCACTTACTTAGTCTTCAAGATTTATGTCTCCTTCGAAAACCCTAGAGGGTTGTGAAGGCTGCCTTGTAAAGTGAAATACAGAGAGAAAAGGAGGCTTTAGGAAAGCTGAAAATTGCTCCAAAGTAAATGATTTAAGGTGCTGATTTTGAGCCATTATAAAGGCTCTCTTTGGCTGACTTTGTTTATAAATTTTTACCACATATTAACACATATTAAAAGCATTGTGATGCAGCAGCTTGGCCCTTACACTTGGGCCTTAATGGGTCTCAAAGTTGATGGGCCTTGGCTGCCCATTTTCCAAATTCCTCTTAGTTAGTTTTGGGCCCAAATAGTCAATTGGGTTGTGATATACTGGGGCCATTTTTTATATTCTTCTTAGAATGAAAATAAGGTCCATTTATGATGCTAACATATGGAATAAAATTGCACCCTTAACACGGACTTTATTAATAATCGGACTCAGACAAATTCGACGTCAAGCCTCTTCTCCGTTTAGCTTGCAAATTTAAGCTAAGCAAGTAGGTGACTCACCTGCTAGCTTCCTAAGTCCTACAGAAACCTCAATTCTCTCACTTTTTTAGGGCCGTGATCTCCCCAATTTGACACAAAACATATATACACTTGACCCTTTTAAGCGTTAGACTCACATATCGCCCTATAACATGAGATTCAAGCACTTTTAAAAATACATGCTAATTTGAAAAGCCATATCATGTTTCATTTGCATAGCACTAGTATTGTAAGATGTAGGGTGTTACATCCCCCCCCTTAGGAACATTCGTCCTCGAATGTTAGCACAATTGGATAGCTTAACCAAGTTTAAACCTTTACTTACGCAAACTTTAACAACACACTAAGTATTCAATCACATGTACCTATTATTGTCCCAATTCTGCATGTTTTACTTCCTCTTTAGCTTCAAATAAGTAAGGGTATTTTGATTTCAACGCGTCCCCGCCTTCCATGTTATTTCTTCTACTTGTTGGTTTCTCCGAAGTACTTTTACTGAAGATATTTCTTTATTTCTTAGCTTCTTAACTTGGCGATATAGAATAGTAATAGGTACCTCTTCATATGTGAGATCTTCTGTAACCTACACTTGTTTAATAGGAGTAACACGGGATGGGTCACCTATGCATTTTCAAAGCATTGAGACATGAAAAACTGGATGAACCTTTGAAAGATCTATGGGTTGTTCTAGTTCATATGCAACCTACCCGAACTTCTTAATAATTTATATGGCCCTATGTAATGTGGGCTTAGTTTTCCTTTTCTACCAAACCTCATAACCCCTTTCATTGGAGACACCTTTAAAAATACCCAATCCCCTACTGAGAATTCCAATCCTCTCCTTCTAGCATCTGTATATGATTTGTGATGACTTTGGGCTATTTCTAGCTGTTGCAGTATTACCTTACCTTTTTCCATGGCTTGTTGCACTAGATCTGGCCCAAGCAAGATGGTTTCATCCATTTTAAATCATCCAATTGCCGATCTACATTTCTTTCCATACAAAGCTTCATAAGGTGCCATCTTGATACTTGAATGGTATCTATTATTATAGGCAAATTCAATAAATGGCAAATGGTCCACCCAACTACCTTTAAAGTCCAATGCACAAGCTCGCAACATATCTTCACGTGTCTGAATGGTGCGTTCTGCTTGACCATCTATTTGAGGGTGGAATGTTGTACTCAAATTCACTTGTATCCCTAAACTCCTTTGGGAGGACTTCCAAAACTTTGCAGTGAATTGAGCTCCTCAGTCAGATATAATGGAGGTTGGGACTCCATGTAGCCTGACTATCTCCTTGAGGTATAGCTTGGCATACTCTTCAGCCATATAATCACTCCTGACTGGCAAGAAGTGTGCTGACTTTGTGAGTCTGTCAACTATTACCCATAGGGAGTCAAACTTCTGAAATGAGCAGGGCAAACCGGTAACGAAATCCATATTGATCATATCCCACTTCCATGTTGGAATCTCTATACATTTCATATAACCTCCTGGCTTTTGGTGTTCTATTTTCACTTGCTGGCAATTTGGACATTGAGCCACAAATTTTACAAGGTCCTTTTTCATGCCTCCCGACCAAAATATTCCCTTCAGGTCATGATATATCTTAGTTGATCCTGGATAGATGGAATATCAGGAATGATGGGCTTCTTCCATTATCCCATTTCTTAATCCATTAGTATCACACACACATAATCTATTTTGGCAGTAAAGTACTCCATTTTGTCTAAGGTCAAAGCCCTTTATCATACCCTAACTTACCTTTTCCATAAGTTGTCGTAGTACAAGATCCTCGAACTATTTTTCTTCCACCTCCATTACTAATTAAGACGCTGCTGCATTATGTACAATAATCTCTTCCTTGGGAGTTTCAAAAAGGTGAACTCCCAAACTGGCTAGCTGACATAGATCTTTAGCCACTCCTTGACTTCTCACAGCTTGATCACTAGTATTCATGATTGCCTTACGACTCAGAGCATCGGCTACCACATTTTCCTTCCCCGGATGGTATAGTATATCAACATCGTAATCCTTTATTAGCTTTAGCCACCTTCGTTGTCTTAAACTTAGGTCTTTCTTCTTAAAGATGTATTATAGGCTCTTATGATCAATATATGTCAACGTGAATCCCATACAAATAGTGGCACCATATTTTTAGAGCAAATACAATCACTGCTAGATCAAGATCATGAGTTGGGTTGTTTTTCTCATGTGGTCATAGCTGTCTAGATGCATAAGCAATTACCCTACCATGTTGTGTCAGTACACACCCTAAGCCAACTCCTGAAGCATCACAATACACTGCATACCCCTCGGTGCATTCTGGAAGTTCTAGTACAGGTGCAAAAGTTAGCTTATTCTTCAGCTCCTAGAAGCTCCTTTCATATGCATCATTCTACTGAAACTTGGTCGCCTTATGTGTCAACTTTTTTAGAGATGCAGAAATAGAAGAAAAACGTTCAACAAACCTTCGGTAATAACCTGCCAAACTTAGGAAGCTCCAAACATCCATAGGTGTTGGTCTTGGCCAATCTTTCACAGCCTCTATCTTTTGTGAATCAACCCTTATCCCCTCATCAGACACAATATGACCTAAGAATGTCACTGATTTTTGCCAAAATTCACATTTAGAAAACTTGGCATACAACTGTCGATCACGAAACCTGTAACACTTGTCATAAGTGATTTGCGTGGTCCTCTTCTGATCTTGAATATATCAAAATGTCATCTATAAATACTATTACGAACACATCCAAGAATGGCTTGAATACCCTATTCATCAGATCCCTAAAAACCACTGGTGCATTCGTTAGCCCAAATGACATAACAAGAAATTCAAAGTGATAATAGCATGTTCTAAAAGTTGTCTTGGTTATATCTCCCTCGTTCACCCTCACTTGGTGATACCCTGATCTCAAATCAATTTTTGAAAAGCATTTGGCACCCTGTAACAGATCAAATAAATCATCAATCTTGGGGAGAGGATATTTATTCTTAATTATCACCCTATTCAATTGTCGATAGTCGATACACATTCGCAAGGTTCCATCCTTTTTACGTACAAATAACATTGGTGCACCCCAAGGGGGCAAACTAGGTCTTATAAAACCCTTCTCCAATAAGTCTCTTAACTACTCTTTTAATTCATGCAACTATACCGGGGCTATTCTATATGGGGGGATGGAAATAGGTTGAGTTCCTAGAAGTAAGTCAATACCAAAATCTACTTCTTGTTCTGGAGGTAAGCCTGGAAGTTCTTCAGGGAACACATCAAGATATTCATTCACTACTGGAACAGATTGATGGGTTGGTGATTCTTCCTCCATTCTAACCTTAAAATAATAGATAAACTTCTCATTTGGTGCCCCAACATTTCCTTACCATTCAAGAACTACCTTATTTGTAAAGTGGAAGTACACTTTCTTAGTTCGGCAATCTACGGTGGCATAACAAGAAGCTGACCAATCCATACCCATTATAACATCAAACTCCACCATTTCTATCTCAATAAGGTTAGTCAATGTGTCACAATCATAAATAATAACTACACAGTCATATAAATCCTTCTAGCCATAATAGATTCACCGGTTGGTATAGACACTTCAAATGGTTTGTTCAATAATTTGGGTGTTCCCTTAAGCTTCCTAGTAACTAGTGGAGTGATATTTGATAATGTAGAACTAGGGTCAATTAATTCATATACATTATGTGAAAAGATGGACAATATACCTGCGATCACATCAGGTGAAGCTTCTAAATTTTGCCGACTTCCTAGAGCATAAGTGCGATTCTGGACTCTGCTAGAGCTAGCTGCCCCTATAACTGCTGTAAAATGACCCATAATTTCTCGTTGACCCTACCTATTGGATGAACTAATGATGATGATGCAATAACTAACCTAGTAGATTATGTTATATCACCCATACGCCTCCTCGGACAATCTCTTATCATGTGCCCTGGCGCACCACACTAATAACAAGTGTCTGTCCCAACATGACATATACCTAAATGAATTCTTCCACACTGTTTACAAGACTTCGTTGGGGTCATTTGCTGGCTTGCTGAATATCCTACTGTCCGAGAACCTTACCATTCATTTCTTGGACCAAACTGATTTCTCCTAAACCCATGAAGTTGTGGTGGAGCACTGGCTGCAGGGTAGGGAAATGATGTGCTAGGAAGTCTATTATTAAACCGAGGCCTAAGCTCACCTTGGGATGGTGTAAACTGCCCTATAGATTTGGCCCTTTTGGCTTGCCCCCTTTCCGACTCTTGTGTCCTTCATCTGATCCTCCAATTTCTGTGTAAAAGCTTGCATTCTCGCTATAGCCGTGTCTTTGTTCAAGGAAAAAATGGTACAGTCTATGAAAAGATATGTATCTAATCTATCCACATGTCGATGAACTCTATCTGCCATAGTAGCAAATATATTAGGAGCATACCTGGCCAGGAAATTAAATTGAAGTTTATACTCCCTCATGCTCATATTCCCTTGGTGGAGGTTCAAGAACTGATCTGTATAGGACTCTAGGATCTCCAATGGCAAGTAATGGTCAAGAAATGCCTCTTCGAACTCCTTCCATGTAGTTGGGGGTGCATCTATACCCTTAGATTTCTTCCAAGCTTCATACCATAATATAACGACACCCTTCAACCTATATGTCACTAACTCAATAACTTCTGTACCACTCACATGCAGAACATCTAAAGTGCATTGAATTTTATCAATAAAGTCTTGGGGATATTCATTAGGATCTGACCCAGTGAAGGATAGGGGGTCCAAGTTAAGAAAATCACGTATCCTTATGCCAACTGCCCTATTCACACCACGTGCACCTACAATCGGACCTTCTTGTCTTTGACCTTGGCCAGCAACTATAAGGGTCAATATTTGGACTACATTTCTTAGATCCTGTACGGTAGCATCAATAGGTGGTTCTGGGGGAATTTCACTACTTCTAGGTTCATCAGGTGCTGGAGGAGTAGGAGATGTCTATGACAGAGACTCCTCTTGAACCTCATTTCATTGTTTCACCTAACTTGGTATACCAACCACCAGTTCTACTCCCTTCCCTTTACCTTTATTTTGATGGTTTCTAGCATACTTACTGTACAAAACAATTTAGGAGTTAGACATAATGCACCTATTACACTTGGATTTACAGAACGATTTAAAGAATGAAAAGAAAGTAACAACTCCTAAATGCCACGTAGACCCCTACTTAAAAATGTGGTTCACAACACATCGATAAACAAGACTCTACACAGACACGACTTTGTAGACTCCCTAGGATGACCCGCTCTGATACCACTTCTGTCACGCCCAAAGTCCCGTTAGGGCGGACTAGCAATTACTGATGAGGCTCGGGAGAACCAACCTGTATCTATATGCTTCTATACATATTATAAGGGATTTCTACATTTGAGATGCCTTTAAGAAAATAAACAGTGATAACAAGCCAAAAGGAAATGTATATGGCTAGGCCATTAGGGCCACGGTGTTTAAAGTACGAGACCTGACCACACTTTAATTTATATAGTCTACGAAGCATCTCGATAAAGAAAGTATCAGATAAGGGTCAGGATAGGCCCCGCCTCGACTAACTATACAATACAAAAATATAAGCTCTAGACACATACAAAGCTCCGAAGCAACTTGGAGCTTCGTAAGAGTAGCTAGATATCCCGTACTCTTTTTGGGGAGATCTACTAGCACCTGTACCTGCAGTATGAAATGCAGGTCCCCTGTAAGGGACGTCAGTACGAGATAATTTACTGAATATGTAAGGCAAGTAACATTGTATATGAAGTAACAACTCAAATGAAACCATGAATTGGTGTAAGATAACTGACCACCTTTACTTGTACCTTGGGATCATGTACTTTATGTTCTTTCTACCAATATACCTTTACTCTATAATCTGTGCACAACATGTAATACAAATTACTAGCTGATCAATGGTAAAAACATATCGGGATCGGCCCTGGCTAGGCCCTTCCTTAACCCCGCGGGCTACCCCTCGTGATAGGATTGACCCCGGCTAGGTGATTCTTCCACCCCTCGGGCTACCACCCATCAATAAACAATATACTTTACTTTATCTTTCAATTACCTTTGAGATGATTCTTTTGGTAGTCATAATATTGGAGCTGTAGGACTGTATATACAGCATACAACATGTCAATAATCATAAAATACAATACCATAATGAAAGGAGTAGGTTACATAACTAATGAAATGCATAGGAAGTAGAACAACACATGAACTTTATTTGGTAGAACGCACTCGTGTATCTTGGTTTCCAAGTATGTATGCAGGTTTGATGGTGACTATGTATGGGAGCATATGAACATGTGAAAGAGTGGAGACATGGCTGTTTGTTATGTCAAAGTAGATAAGAGCCTCTATGTACGAAGGAAGAACCTAGGTTTCATGCCAAGTAATACGAAATCAAGTACCCTTACATACCTCGTTGTATGACCTCGTTACTATCTTGGAGTGACTGATTTTTCCCTCAAATATTTATCTACAATATATTAGGAAATAATACTAGTATTACTAGAAACGAAACACTTCTTGAAAGCCCAATAGCATAAAAACTAACACCCCGGGCAGCAAGCTTTTAATTAGCGACTCTAGGGCATTTCTTCAACCATTTCACTTATAATCGTATCTTCTAAAGACCGTTCCTATGTACATTTCATACACATATTTTTTCAGGCCCTTAATCATCTTACAATATCCCACAATGCAGAACAAATAACAATTCTATGCAATATATAAACAAGCGGTATAACATTACATCCCTTCGCTATATTTCGACGTCAACATTCCCGAACCTGTTTCAACTTTATCCAAACTGTATCCAATGTTTTTTAACACATAAAACCAATGTTACAATAGTCCAAAAATAGTCCCAAATCAGGTGAAGGTCATGGAATAACAAATTACAATTATCAGCTCCTAAGTTTCTTTTAAGAGTACAATTACAACATCGTACAACAAGTCATCTTTGCGGACTGTAAAAGTGGTGCAGCAGCTTAATTACATCACTAACACACTATAACTTGTTAAAAACATAAGTCTTACTTCATAATTCAGCCAATCAAGAAGAGAAAATCCTCGTAAATAACAAGAAAAGTTCACAGCAATCCTTAAGACATATGTTGTCCAAATTTCCAGCACAAACATACTAGCATATACTTCTTGTTTTTCATGGGATAAGTATAATAAATACATGGATATTTACCCTTACCTTAGCCTTCAAGATATAGGTCTCCTTAAATAACCCTAGAGGGTTGTGTATGGTGCCTTGTGAAGTGAAATAAATAGAGAAAAGGAGGCATTAGGAAAGCTGAAAATTGCTCCAAAGTAAATGATTTAAGGTGTTGCTTGTGAGCCCTTATAAAGGCTCTCTTTGGCTGATTTTCTTTGTAACTTTTGACCACATATTAATACTTATTAGTAGACTTGTGATGCAGCAGCTTGGCCCTTATACTTGGGCCTAAATAGATTTCAAAGTTGATGGGTCTTGGCTGCCCATTTTCGAAATTCTTCTTAGTTAGTTTTGGTCCCAAATAGTCAATTGGTTGTGATATACTTGGGACCTTTTTTACATTTTTCATAGACTAAAAAGAAAGTCCATTTTATGATGCTAAAACATAGGCTAAATTTAAATCCTTAAAATGGACTTTATTCATAATTGGACTCGAACAAATTCAACATCGAGCCTCGTCTTCGTTTAGCTAGCAAATTTAAGTTAAGCAAGTAGGTGACTCACCTGCTAGCTTTCTACGTCCTATAAGTACCTCAATTCACTCACTTTGTTTAGGGCTGTGATCTCCTCAATTAGACACAAAACATATATACACTCGACCCTCTTAAGCGTTAGTCTCACATATCGCCCTATAACATGAGATTCAAGCACTTTTAAGAATAGGCGCTAATTTGAAAAGCCATATCATGTTTCATTTATATAGCACTAGTATTGTAAGATGTGGGGTGTATAAATAGTGTGTTAAATTTAACCTCGAAGCTTACCAATTAATAGAAGAATTTAACCCAAGCAAAGTAGACCAAAAACAACACCAAAACCCTCGAAATAGTATCCTTGCCAGAACTCTTGTCGCAAAATGATTTCGATCGCTAGGATTTAGATCGAAAAAGTGAATGGGGGAGAAAGATTGGGAATTTTTTATGGAATTAGGGTGTAGAAATGAAAATGGGGGTCAAATTTTATTTTAATCCCCTTTTACAACAAACTGGGTCACACTTTACAAAGTTGTAGATCGGGGCTATGAGACCCCGTCTATGAGTCGTAGGGTGTCCTATGACTCGTAGGTCCCGATCTCGTAGCAGACCCAACACTTGAGAAAATTTGGAATCCATATCTGGGCACTACGAACCCCACTTACGACTCATGGAGGACTCTACGAATCTGAAGGTTGGCCTCGTAGCATGTGTGTCAACTTGTCATAGTCACTATTTCCCTCAACAAGGCATGACTACGAGTTGTAGAGTTCACTATGATTCGTAGGCCTTCTTATAGAGGTTGCTCCACATTCTATCTTCTTCAACTCTTTAGCTTTTGAGATATACCAATGCCTAGAGTAATACAACTAATCTAGTGTCTCAACACATCAAACAAATATCAACTACTACCTAGCAATTCAAACAAATGATATAAACTTAAAATAGTCCAAAAATATAAGAGATACTTGGGTTACCTTCCAAGAAGCGCCTTGTTTAATGTCATCGCTCGACTTTGTCATCGTCTTTCATCAACAATCATCAAAGGTCCACACTTGACTTATAAACTTGTCCGAGTATTTCATGGATTGGTGGATATCGAACACGATCTTTGCATCATTTATCCTAAACCAAAGTTGATTTGAATCCATATCCACTAGGACTCTCCCCAGTGGCCAGAAATGGTCTTCCCAAGATGATGTGCACCTCATTTTCAACCTCATAATCAAGGATCACAAGTTCCACGACAAAGATGAATTTATCAACTTTAACAAGCACATCAAGAAGTATTCCCTCTGGCTTAATGGTTCGATCCAACATGAGCAACTGTATTCTCATCGGGGTAGGAGTGCCAAGCCAAAGCTTTTTGAATACGACAAGAGGCATTAGATTGATGCTTGCTCCTAAATTGCACAATGCTCTTATGAATTCAATATCACCAATGGTGCAAGGGATGGTGAATGCACCAGGGTCCTCTTATTTTTGAACAAGGCATTTGATCATGATCTCACTACATTGTTGGAGCTCCTATGAGAACTCTTGACTCAAAGTGCATCTCTTTATCACCAAATCCTTCATGTATTTGGCATACCCGAGCATTTTCTCCAAAGCTTCTAGAAGAGGAATGTTGATGGATAGTTGCTTTAACATTGAGAGGAAGTGTTTAAATTTACCCTCTTCTTCCTTTTTCTTCAGCCTTTGAGGGAAAGGAGGAGGATTCTTTGGAATTGATTTCAATTTTTCATGCTCCCTTACCTCGTTTCTTTGCATCCCGGCAATCTTCGGACCTTCTCCCTCAACCTCAAATTCACCACCAAGAACCTTTTCATCAACTTCATCGATAATTTCCGGCATAGGGGGATCTATGGCGCTTTGCCACGCCGAGTCATGACTGCCATGCACTGGCCTTCATTTTTAGGGTTTTGAACCATATTGCTTGGTGGGGTGCCTTTTTGGCATTCGTTCAATTGGGAAGAAACTTGCCCAAATTGTTGTTCTAGTTGCTTAATTGCCACCGAGTAAGACTTTATTTTTTGGTCAATACTTGAAATATCCACTTTAATTCCCTTCAAGATCTCTTCTTGGTGGTCAGCTCTCTTTAACAACTTGTCAAACATCTCTTCAATCCTAGAAGTGCTTGGCGCGGCATCACGGTTTTGAGGTGGCACATAAGGACCATTCCTATAACCATCTCTTCTACCTTATTCAGCATCCAACACTCTATCCCTTTCATAACAACCTCAGTTATCTCTATAAGCACCATCACGGTTATAGTTCTGACCTTGATTCCCAAAACATTACCTCCAATAGTCTGAGTTGGACCCTTGGACGTTATTCTAGAAACCCATCGCTTGATTACCCACAAAACAAACATCTTCATCAAAAAATGGGTCTTCATAGATGGGAGCCTTAGGAGGTTGTTGAGTGATCATTTTGACACTTACTTGGTTTATCTTCAAGACTAAGTCCATACTTGTGCGAAGTTGAGTAAGTTGCTCTATGATCTCTTCATTGACCTTTTCTTGCTCATTTATGGTGTTGACCGCACAAGAAGTCTTCATTGCACCTTGCTCTCATTAACCCCATGCTCTACTGGTTCCATCCCTCTTGTGAAGGTGAAAGTAAAATTCCACCATGGCACTTGGTCGGCAACCATGTCGTGCCAACTAAGGATTACCTATTGTCCCAGTCAACCTCCCTTTGGTTAGGTTTGGTTGAATAGATAAGAACACATCAATTGAATCCTTCCCTCTATTTCGCTTTTCCTATTTATCACTACCTTGGTCGGGATTGTTATAGTAGGAGGGGTATGGTGTTGGCCACCACCAAACCACCAAACAACAATCATAACGAAGAGAAATAGACAATACATGCAAAACCTCAGCCACAGAAATGCACTAACCTATGTCATCCAAAGTAAACTACCCATGGTTCCCACAAGCCCAAGTTGTGGGTATTTAGCTACTCATGGCTAAGGCAAAACCAACAAAAATGCAAATAAAAGGAATGGTAGAGAGTTTTACCCAAAGAAATAAAGGCTAAAGACACCACCAATTGTAAACCAAAAGCTTTATAGATTGACAATGAGTACAAAGTAAGATTTGCAATCCCCAAACGTGGGTTTTCCAAGAGAGAATGATAAACTAAGCTAAAACTCTAGAAAATTCTTTGAGAGTATATTCAAAGATGATATTCTAATCTCAGTTCTGAAGCTCTCCTCATTCTTTTTAAATAAAACCTAACTTAAAGTATTTATATTTCTTATAGAATAACCCTAAAAAATTACTTAGAAAAGACAGCTGGCAGCTGGTATGTCTCAAGGTACAACTCATATGGTGACCTACGAGTCGTAGTCGAGGTCTCATATCAAGTTCTTGGCATCTTGGAATCACCTGGTATGACCCATTGGTACGAGTCGTAGTTTAGGGTACGACTTGTATGCTCCTCTCGTAGTCTAAGCCTTCAGTTGTTGATCCAAAATTTGGGCTCTCTATTTCCTACTATGAGTACATTTATATGTGTCGTAGTGAGTCATATGATGACCTCATAGAGTTGAGCTCCAGTTAGCATATTTCTGATTTTTAGTCTCTGTTTCTTGCTAAGATAACTCGCTATGACTCGTAGGTGAACTCGTCTGTCCTATGCTTCAGCAAAATCTACAATTTTCCTCCAAAATTATGCCAACCTAACTTTTCTACAAGTACAACACAAAAACGCACAAAAACAATAAAAAGTCGAATTAAAAACTCACAAAATCCCTTGTTTGAGTATAATATGTACTATATTTTGACGGCAACCAGTGTTCCCAATACGACATTAATTTTTTTGTGTTTTTGTGTTTAGTTTTGCAAAAAAGCAGGTCGGCATTACTTCATGGAGAAATTGCAGAGTTTTCTGGTTTTTAATGATCCTCTACGAGTCGTAGAGTAGTCTACGAATCATATAGATAGTTTAGTGTCAAATTTTAGTAAAGGGTGAGATCTGAAGATCAAGTCCACGAGACCTCTATATCAGTCGTATAGATAGGTTTTGTGAAGATTTTCATAGAGGGATAAGTAGAAGCAAATGAAGTATACGAGTCTAAAGTACGAGTCATAAATCAGTTTATGAGTCCTAAAGATGGTTTGTAGCAGAGAAGTCTAAGATCTCAAGAGTTGAATACGAGACCCCGATTACGACTCGTAGAAGACATTATAAGTCGTAAATACTTTTTGTAGAGTCCACCGATGAATTTTTCTATTTTTCAGGACTTAATTGCAATTACTATGAATACTATTTTCAGGTTATTTTCAGTAGAGTATAGTAGAGAATGTCATTAGATAGTACTTTTAGGGTTTTGTACTTGGAGACCTCAATATTTGGAGGAGAATACACTTGTGAATATATTTGATTTTACATCTTGTGATTCTCAATCAATATTGTATTTATGTTTTCTCAATTCATAATTTCTTTATCTACTGATAACATGAGTAGCCAAATCCACAACTAGGATTGTGGGAACCATGAACATCTAAGAAACAAGACCTGGATATTGTGCAATTCTTTAATTGGATATGTGCACGTACTAATCAATTCTATATTTTTGCATGCTTTCAAGTGGTGGCCAACATTTGAACTTGCCTAGTGTTACCTTCCCAATCCATGTGGTAATAAATCGGAAAAGAGATTGATTAGCAGGATTTGATGATGTGTTCTCATTTAATCAACCAAACTAGACAAAGGGAGGTTGATTGGGATTATTGGTAATGGTTAGTATTGCACACTGTGTAGATTCACCAAGTCACATAGTGAAATTCACCTCTCAACTGGACCAAAGGGTTTGGTAAACTTAAATTACTGTCTTGTATGATATACACTTGATATGAATTGGTTTATCTGAGTATACTAAGTTTAGGAATCACAGGGAACATAATACCGTAGTTGCTATGCATTATTGATTATCTCTTGTGATAGTTTAGTTTATTTTCTTGTTGAACATTAGAACCCCTCCCCCCTCTTCAGGAAATTGAGTTGGTTAATTGCTTGAATTGCTTATTTATGAATTTTATTTGGGCCTACGTATTTCCTTGGTTCATCCCTAACCTTGGTCAGGTTTTATATCTTAACAACGACCGCTTTATCCTCTAAAAGGAGGTATAACATGGGCGACATTATTGAATCACTCATCATATGTGATTGAATGATTGTGTTTGTAATCGGTGAGTCAAGAAGTATGAGCATGATTTTGTTGAAATCAACCATAGGTGGTTTGAAATATATGATAGAACATGCGTAATAACTTTTGGTGGGGTGTATGTATGAAGAACATGTTGGGGGAAATGGTTGTGGTGGGAACAACATATGGGATTATGTGTTTTTTTGCTGATAATTTTTGGTTAAACAATTCTTTTAGGGTCCGTGTGATGGGCTTAGAAACTCAAGTGACTGAGTTTTCTTATCTATGAGTAGCTTTTACGGCCCGTGGATCATTCCATGAGTTGTAATTGCCCCTCGTACAAAATTCTAAAGACATGATAGTTTTGATTATCCATTAGACTAGACCTTCTATGAGTCGTAGCTCACTTTTTACATCTAGTAGATAGGTCTCATATATCCTTGCCTAGAAATAAGTACTCAATGGAAATCTCTATGACTCATAAACCTCTTTACGAGTCGTACATGGCCTCATAGACTTCCTATAAACAAAAATTATTTGAACCACTAGTTTATGAAAGCTCTTTATGGCTCATAGTATCCACTACGACCTGTAAAGGAGCTTTCATAAGACCCTTCTGCAACTGAACTCAGATGATTTTTTGCATTTTAATTCTTTATTTGTGAGGCTGACTATGGTACATATATGTGTATGTTTCAGGTACTGTGGCCCCAAAAGCCAAACATGGCAAGTTTCGAGCTATGCAGAGGAGGCTCAGGGATGAGCCTTCCAATAATGAGAAAACCACTCAACTGAGTAGTTCACTAGAGGTCTTGGATGTCAGTTTGGACCTAGAGGTGGCCAAAACACTTACCAGAACTGCTATAAGAGTTGGAAAGACTCAGTCTCTTGTTGCTCGCGCTTCCAAGTCTGAGGAGTGAGGCAACAACGAGATTGGTTTACCACAGATGACTCCGTCCAGAGAGGAGTCTAGCTCTGAGGGAGGATCTGAGGATAGATCAGAGGCAGAGTCCTCCATTGCACCCCGATCATCACTATTTACACCGGATGCCACTACTAGATGGTGGTGTGTTGAGGGCATGAAGGAGATGTATATAAAGGGCGTGCAATCGACAGACCCATGCAAGCCAGTAGGCTCCATCTATGAGGAGCCCCTAGTTATCTCAGATGGACTCAGCAAGGTCCCTGGTCTCCAAGACATGATGACTCAGTATGGGCTTAAGTGGCTAAAAAATGTACTTGGACCATACTCCCTAACTATGGTGAGGGTGTTTATGCCTCTTATGCAACCACTATCAAGATTTCTCTTCCCAAGGGGAAGAATGCCCTCGCTTAGCCCAGACTGACAGAGATAAGAGTGCAGGGTTGACAGGTGGATATATCGGAGACCACCATCTACCGGATACTATTTAGGCCAGAGTTTCAATCCACCGAATTCACCATAGAGTTTGACTATTGGGTAGGGCAGGCGAGGAAACCTATTGTGATAAAAGATCCTAAGCGATGGGCCACTTTGATGAGATGGGTGGATGGGGTTATTGCTAAGCAGGATTCGAGACCTACATTGATTGCCACTCAGTCGGAGCATAACATCAAGGCTTTGTTCAGTTTCCCTACCAACTTTTGATGGGTGGTTGTTCATTCACCCATTTGGCTGACACTTGCTGATACTACTCTGACATCAGAGCATGCGGTTTTGGTTGCCAATATCTTGGCTAGCTAAGACGTTTATTGGCCCTGCCTCATTGCTAGGAAGATTCATGAGGCTGCATTGAGGAGGTCCACCTCCATTCCATATCCTTACTTGATTTACAAGCTCTGTCTAGAGTCAGATGGAGATGTTACACTAACTGGACTAGTTGATTGAGGCCCAACACACATTGGATCCCAGCCTAATCAAGACTAAAGAGAACCTATTGGCACTTCAGTAAGCACAATCTCAACCTATGCCTGAGACGTTCGCCCTAGCACCACCATCCGAGGGTCATAAATTGTTACTAATTTTGCTGCTACTACTGAGGAGAGGCCCCGTAGCTAGAAGCAGATGAGAAGAGGGGGCCCACTATAGCTATTAACTGCACCACATGCCATGACATCACAAGCTACTATCGTGTGCATGATCTGTATGTCCACCGCATCCGTATAGGCCTTGGTGCCGAGGTTATCACATGCTCAGTCAAAGTTCACTCAGCTTGTTCATCAAATTAGGCCATGGGTCTGCCAGACTATTACAAACTTGGATGGTCGGAGTCAAGCATTTGCGATCGTGACTATTCAAGACCGTATTTCTATTATGGATGCCTACATCGACACCTTTGGGGATAGGGTGCAACAGAGGCCTTTAGATTTGCCAGCCATGCAGAAGGAGATCCAGCAGTTGCGAATTGACATGATAGCAGCACTCGCGACACTAGTTGCACTACCATCGACTATACCTTCGGTGCTGGTAGTTGAATTATTTACTCTTGAGGAACCTATCTAGACTTCCCATGGGAAGAGAACCCTCACAGAGGATGATGAGCTACATGACGGAGGCGTACATGCGAGGCTCATAGAGGATGAAAAGCTCTAGAGATAGAGTAGAGGAGGGGTGCTAGCCTCTGTGGATAGAGCACTACTGCTGAACAGATCACCCCTCAAGAAGAGGGTGGCTAGACTCAGCCACACATTGGCCCTTCGGCACCCAGGTATGCTTTTTGATCCCTTAATGTTCTATTTTTCTTAATTTTATGAATTAGGGAAAATGCACATCTTTTTCAATGGGATATGGGTAGTTATGAGCCTCAGTGATGTCTGAGTAGCTTAGGTCCATAACTACCCTAACTTTTGATTTCGGGGTTTTCTTGCTCATGTTCTTTTTCGCTATGGAAATTTACTTTCTGTTGAACCAACATGTTTACGATATTTAGATAATATTTGTAGCATATAGTACCAATACTTGTGGCGTATAGCATTTTTTTGTGTTTTGTTTGAAAAACAATACCCACCAAGAATTTTGATGAAGTAGTTATATAGCAAGCATACATGTTTAGGTGTGTGACTATCTCTTTTCTGATAAGTGAGGGTAAAGTGAGATAAACAACATGATCTAAGAGTCTTTTGTTGATAATGTATGTAGTGCCATGTGAGTGTGAGTCTAATTTGCAAGATTCATTGTCATGCCCAAAGTCCCACTAAGGCGGAGTGGCACCCATCGCCGACAAGGCTCGGGAGAACCAACATTTGACAATGCACTTGCTATGATATTATAAGAGGTTTCTATATTTTGCATGCATTCATGAAGGTAGATATAATAATAACAAGTCAAAAGGAAACGCATATGGCTACGCAGTTGGAGCCACAATGTCTAAAGTAGAAGACGTGAACACACTTTATTTTACATAATCTACAAAGTCTCTTGATAAGGAACATTATTATATAAGGGTCGGGAAAAGTCCCGCCTCATGACTAACTATACAATACTAAATATAAGCTCTAGACGCACAAAGCCCTGAAGCAACCTGGAGCTCAGTAACAACAACTGGATTCTTGTACTCCTACTGGGGTGATCTACTAGTGCCTGTACCTGCAGCGTAAAATGCAGGTCCCCCATAAGGGATGTTCGTACAAGATAATGTACTGAATATGTAAGGCAGAAGTACTATGCATGAAAGAAGAACTCAAATGAAATCATGCACTAGTGTAAGAAATAGGAGACCACTTTTAGTCATACTGTGGAATCATGTACTTTATGTCCTTTTTATTACTATACCTTTCTTTACTATATAATCTGTGCACAATATACAATACAAATGTCTAGATGATTAGTGGTAAATGAATATTAGGATTGGCATATAGTAGGCTTTCCTTTTACCCTGGGATACCCCCTGTAATGGGATTGGCCCATGCCAGGTGATTCTTCCATCCCTAGTTTACCACCCATCAATAAGCAACATATTTTATCTTTCAATTATTTTTAAGATGATTCTTTTGGTGGTCATAATATTGGAGCTATAGGACCATAGATATAGCATGTGACATGTAAATAATCATAAAAGACAATACCAAAATGAAATGAGTAGGTTACATAAATAATGAAATGCCTAGGAGATGAAACAACACATGAACTTTCTTTAGTAGAAAGAACACGTGTATCTTTGTATCTAAATATGTATGAAGATTTGAAAATGACTATGTATTGGACCATATGAACATGTGAAAGAGTGGAGACATGGTTATTAGCTGTATCAGAGTTGGTAAGTGCCTTTATGTGCCAAGGAAGAATCTAGATTTCATGCCAAGTATTAGGAAATCGGATAGCCTTACCAACCTCATTGTATCACCTCGCTATTACCTCAAAATAACCTTTTTGTCCTTCAAATATTTATCTAAAATACAGTAGGTAATAAAACTAGTAGTTTCAGCCAATAGACACATCTTGGCAGCCCAATCTCATAAAAAAAATAACGCATGGGCAGCAAGCGTGTAGTTATCAACCCGCGCGTATTCTTTAAATTATTCCGCCTATAATCATATTTTCTAATACACATTCTCATGTACATATAATATTCATCTTGTTTTATTGTCATTATAGTCTCACACTAGTCTACGAGGCACAACAAATAACAATTCAACATAACATAAAAGTTGGCAACGTAACATTACGTCCCTTCGCTGCATTTCGACATCAACAATCCCAAACCTGTTTCAACTTTAAACAAATTGATCCCACCATATTTATACATAAAAAAGTCCCAAAACAGAATAGGTGCAGGAAGTAAGAACATGGTCCTGAATCAATCAGCCCACAATTTTTAATAACCACACATTTAGGATAACACACTAAACAAAATTGTTTATGTAGAACAAAATAGTGCTGCGACTTTCTACATCATTGCATAACTAAAACTCATTAAGAAAATCAACCTCCCTTCATAATCAATCCAACCATGAAGAGAAAATTTCCCAAATAAACAAGAAATGTGTACAACCATCTTTGGAACACATGCTGTCCAAAAATTCCAACACAAGCATAACTAGTTTATTCCTCTTGTATTTCATGAAAAACCATACTAAACAGTACACCTTTACCTTCAAGGATGAGAGCAAAGTTGACAACTTCTTTGTGAACCCTAAAAGTTTTCTTGTTGCTTCTTTGTAAAGGTAAGAAAGTGTAGAGAGAAAGCTTTGTGAAAGCTGATCTTTTTCCAAGTTTAATATGACTTAAAGGTGCTTCTTGTAACCTCTTTTAAATAGACGATTTTGGCCGAGTATCTCTTGAATTTTTAACCTTATTTTATCAAGGTGGTGATGCAGCAGCTTGGCCTTTTCACTTGGGCCTAAATGGGTTGCAAATTGATTAGCCTTGGTTACCCATTTTTCCCCTTTCTCCTTAGTTTGGGCCCAAATCATTCAGTAAGTTGTGATGTACTTGGTCCCTTCTTCTATTCTTCTTGGGCTGAACATATTGTCCATTTATGATGGTAAAACATGGGCCAAAATCACACCCTTAACCTAGACTTTGGTCATTATCGGGACTTGGATAGATTCAGCATCGAGCCTCGTGTTTGTCTAGCTAGCAAATTTAAGCTTAGAAAGAAGGTGACTCATCTACTAGCTTCCTAATTCCTACAAGCACCTCACTTCTTTCACTTTGTTTAAGGGTGTGATCCCCATAAGTATGACTTTAAACTTGTATGCACTTGACCCTCTTAAGTGCTAGACGTACATATCATCCTCCAATTTGAGATTTAAGCACTTTTCAAAATGGGCACTAATTTGACCAAGCCATATCATGTTTCATTTACATAGAACTAGTACATGTAAGAAATGGGGTGTTACATTCATGTTCTTTGTGCTATTCAGAACCTACCCTGTTGCTCTAAGTTTGATTAGAGATTAATTGGATTAGGAAAGGATTCAGGCCATTTTTTTTAATAAGTGCACTTTAGCCTAAAAATGTCCAACCAAAATGATGATATTATCCTTTGTTCCTAATTTTTGAGCCTAACAAGTACATACTCTTTGAAAACACCTGATTAACTTAGCCTTGTTAGTTGTAAAATTCTAAATTTTCCCTGGTCCTTCCTTGAACATTATGCACCTTGGCTAAGGAAAGAAGTCTAAGTTAAGGGTGGCTACTAAAAGTTGCCTTGGTTCGGAGGATGGATATTGTGCACCTCAACATAGGCCAAAAGCTTAAGTTGAGGGTGGATGGTGTAAGGGTGAAACAAAAAAATAAAGGGGTGTGTTAGTGATATGGAGAAAAAAGGAAAAATCATGTATTGGGTGTAAGGAAAAATCGCCTTAGTTGTGAGCTCAAAAACAAAATGCAAAAACAAGGAAAAAAGTTGAAAAATGAATAGAAAGCACCCACAAAAGCTTGAAAAAAAAAGGGGAGAATAAGGTGAAAATAGCAGAGTTGATAAGGTAAAAGTGAAGAAAGACGTAGTGTCAAAGAGGGCCTTTAGTCACTATGTTCACATAATGTCATACCAGAGCCCCCTGAGCCCATGTCACGATCCTAGAAACTCCTAAAATGATCTTAGTCTAAGTAGTTGAAGATTGAGTCATAAGTATAAGGACAAGCTTATGGTATTAGACATTATGCATGAATATCCTTTGTGAGGGTGTGTGAAAAACATTCCCAAGGTTAAATATGAAAACATCATTGAGTGCCAAGTATGGGACTTCTTTTGGTGAGGGCACTTACATTGCATTGTTAGCACTAGACTTGTTCAGTAATTATGGATTATTGATAATACCTTGCTTGCCATAGTTGTGTTGACACATGCACCAGTTTGTATGGTTTGCTAAATTAGCTATCTGATCTTATTTTATAAAGTTGGTGTGGGTATCTGAGTCTGAGATGTAAGTGATATATGCCATTGAGTTGAGGCCTGTGTGTTACTGTATTATCTATATAGATTGAGTCTGTCGCTTGAGGACAAGCAACAACTTTAAGTTGAGGGTATTGATGTGCTGCAAAAATACAACACTTTTGATGCTTAAAACTTGGAATTTTGTGCGTTCTCGATGTGATGTTCGTTGGTTTTATGTGTTTTTGTGTTTAGATTTATAGTATTAGAGGTTGGCCATGGTTTTGGAGAAAATTACAGAAGTTGCTGGTTTTTTCTGTTATACGAGACCATCTATTGGTCGAAGACCATTCTATGGGTTATAGGGAGGTTTCATGAAGATTTCCAGTAAGTGGTTGATTTCTGAAGTTGATGTTACGAACATGTAGATGAGTCATAGAAGAGGATTTCTGCCCTCAGGATTAGAGAAGTGGACTCGCAGGAATGACATCAGATAAAACCCTCTTTACAAGTCGTAAATTAGATTATGAGTCATAGAGGGGTGTCATAGAAGTGAAGTCCAAAATTTTAGAAGCTAAGTATGAGACCCCGATACGGGCCATAGTAGTCAATACGGGTCTTAAAGTACCTTTTCATATGGCATGCAGACCAGTTCTCCTATTTTTTTTAGGACTTGAACTCTAATTATTATAAATAGGTCTTTTAGTTTATTTTTCATAAGTTCTCTCCTAACACTCAGCGAACTCAATATTTTGAGAGAGAAAATTGTAAGATCATATTAGAGAGTCTTCGAGAACATTTGTGAATTAATTCAATCTTTAAGCTTGCGATTCCTGTTGAAATAGATTGCTTGTTATTTATTCTATTGTGTAAGTGTTTTATTGGGTCTTCTCAATTCATAATCTCTGCATCTACACACAGCATGAGTAGCTAAATCCACAACAAGGGTTGTGGGAACTATGAAGAACTAACAAAGTAAAACTGGATAATTCACAATTCTTGGAAGGTGTAAATGTATGTAGTAATTAACTCTCGTCGTTTTGCATTTTTCCTGGTGGTGGCCAATATTAGAACCCAACAGTGTTACTGACTGGACCAAGGTAACAATGAATAGAAAAAGAGATCAATTAAGGTAATTCGCTTGATGTGTTCTCGTCTAATCGACCAAACTAGGCCAAGAGAATGTTGTATTGGGACTAATAGGTAATGATTAGTAATCCACATTATGGAGATGCGGTGAACATAAATTACCATCTTACATGCTATACACTAGAACAGAATTAGGTTATCTAGTGATACTGAGTTGGGGAATCATGGGGAACACAATATCCTAGACTCTCTCCATATTGACTTCTCTCTTGTGATAATTTAGTTTTATTTTCTTGTTGATTATTGTAAACCCTCCCTTTTGGGGAATTAAGTTGGTTAACTATTCGGATTGCAAATTGGTGAATTTTTTTGTGTCTACGTATTCCCTGTGGTTTCGACCCTAACCATGGTTTGGTTATATATCTTGACAACGATGGCTTTATCCTCTAAAAAGGAGGTGTAACTTGGGAGTCATCATGGGGTAGTTAAGCTAATGAAATATAAGCAATAACTTGACCCTGCTGAATCAATACACAACTTAACCCAATATGAGACACATCACAACATAACACAAAGCATTATCTCTCCATAGGGAGGGTCAGTACATGAACGATAGTCAACAACTCCTTCAACCTCAAAAAACTGGCCTCACACTCATCGAACAACACGAAGGGCATACCTTAGCAAGTCAATCAAGTCAACGAAGTGGTAATGATGGAAAAACCATCAAAAATCATTGGTAATACCCTGCCAACCCAACAAAACTCTGAATCTCTGATACTGAAGTAGGCCCAGGCCAGCCACGAATAGCCTCGACCTTAGCCAGATCAACATTAATACCCTCACTGAATACAACATGACCTAAAAAGTTACTAACTCAAGACAAAACTCGCACTTAGAGAATTTAGCATACAACCTATGATCTCAGAGCATTTGCAACATTGTACAGATGTGCTGGCCATGCAGCTCTCGACTCAGTAAATATACCAAAATATCATCAATAAAAACAATAACAAAACAGTCCAAACATGGCCGAATACTCGAGTCATCAAATCCATAAATGTTGCAGGGGTATTTGTTTGCTCTAAAGATATGACTAGGAACTCATAATGCCCATAAATGTTCCAGAAAGCAGTCTTCTAAGTATCCTCTGCCCAGATCCTTAACTGGTTGTACCTCAATCTCAAATCAATCTTAGAAAATATTGAGGCCCGATGCAACTGATCAAACAAATCATCAGTATATGGCAAAGGGTAACAATTCTTCACAGTCACCTTATTCAGCTGTCAATAATCAATACATATCCAAAGAGTCCCATCCTTCTTTGTCACAAACAAACGGGAGCTCCCTAGGGAGAAACACTCGATCATATGAACCCCAAATCTAGCAAAGTTTGAAACTGTAAACTGAGCTCCTTAAGATCTACAGGAGCCATCCGGTATGGAGGAATAAATATAGGCTCGGTGCCAGACTTAACCTCTATCGCAACATCAACATCCTACTTAGGCGGTAGCCTAGGGAAATCTAGTAGGAACACATCAGGGAACTCATACACAACTAGCACAGACTCCACAATAAGGGTCTCACTTGTCACATGGGCTACATAAGCTGAACACCCTGCTACTATCAATCTCCGAGCCTGAATGCATAATATAATACTTATCCAAACCCAACTAACAGACCCCTTCCAAACCACTAGAAGCATCCCCAGTATCACCAAGGTGGCAGTCCTGGCATAACAATATAATATAGAACGATGGGGGGCCAACTAATCCATACCCAAAATTCGCTCAAAGTCCAGTATATCAAGTAATATTAAGTTAACCTAGGTGTCAAAGCTTGAAAGAGTCACTACATAAACTCTACAACCCGATCAACTACCAATAAATCCCCCACTGTGATTGATACCAAAACACGAGAGGAAAAGGCTCGGGAGTCACACCCAGGCGTGAAACATTATACACAGACACATAAGAAAATATGAACCCTAGATAAAATAAAGTTGAAGCTAGCTGCTAACATACATTTATCATACTTGAGATGGCCTCATCAAAAGCCTCGGCCTTGGCTCGTGCCGATGCAATATAAAAATGGCCCTGACAACCAACCCCACGAACATCACTGTTGGCCTCAACTCTATCACCCCTGATGAGTCCTTTAGACCCATTCTGATAACTCTATTAGTCCCTATACTGATTATCTCGGTGGCCATGATCCTAATCCCTGCCCCTGCCTGTTGGTGTAGGGGCTAACTTGGTTGGCTATGGGGGTGACATGTGTTGCTTTATGTTGTGGACAATCTCTGAGCTAATGATCTAGTGCATCACTCCTAAAACAACCCTATATAGTCCTATTTTTGCAGTCACGATCATACCGCCTCGATCTGGCTCTCCTGGAAGCCTGACTACCTGTAAAGGATGACCCAACTAGCCTTGAAGAACCTGAATCACTCTCCCTCTGTCTATGCCTAGTGGGATATGAAGACCATTCCTACTAGAAGTACCCGAGCTTTGATGGACACCCTCAGAAGCTTGTAGTGTTGCTTGGTATTGTTAACTAGTCTGACCTTGATGACCTCCAATTGAAGGCCTATCCCTCAGCACTCAAACTCCTTTCTGGGAGCCAGTAAACTCTCCCTCACCTCTAGCATGCTTATCGCTGCCTCCTTGGGCCTCATGACTAATCTGCTCCAGTGAGCGAGCATGATCAACAATGTCCAGGAATGATCAACTTGAAGTCACCAATACATTTGTGCGCATCCTTAGACAAAGTCTCAATCATAGCACAAAATAATGAATCCGCTCCTTCTCAAAAGGAAAAATGGTTGTAGTATATTGGGAGAGCTCCTAAAATCGAATCTTATATTGGGACATGATGTGCGGTCAAAATATAGTACTTTTGATACTTAAAACTTGGAATTGTGTGTTCTCAAAGTGATGTTAGTAAAATTGATGCATTTTTATTTTTGTTTTGTTGGATTATAGGGTTTTCATGATTTTTTGGGTTGTATGCATAAATTGCAAAAGTTGCGATTCTACGACATCCTTTATGTGCTGTGGAAGTTTTCACAAGTTGTAGAGTAGGTTTCTTAGAAAAATCCAGTAAGGAGTGATTTTCTAAAGTTGAGTCTACAAACATACAGATAAGCCATAAAAGTTACTATGAGTTGTACACAAGGTGTCGTACCCTGAGCATCATAAAATGGGGAGTTGCTGAAAAGTCATAAGATGAAACCCTCTTTGCGCCATAGAATTTTACATGGCCCATAGATGGGTCTCACAAAATTCACCCCCATAATTACTAAATGAATCTATAAAGACTTAATTACGGGCTATAGAACTTTATACGACCCGTGGTGTCCGTAGAGCCTGTCGACCCAATTCTCCTATTTGATTCGGTCATGTATTTTAAATACTATAAATAGGTTTTTTGTTTATTTTTTGTACAAAATAGTATAGAATCAGTATGACATAGTGAAAAACATTGTTAAACACTTCTGCAATAATACTTTGTGTTCTTAATTCTTACTTGTGAATCTTTATTGAAGAGGTTGGATTTCTTGTTCTTAATTCTATTGAGTAAGTGATCAATTATGCTATTCAATATCATGATTCTTAGATCTATACTAATAATGAGGAGCTAAATGCACAACTAGGGTTGTGGGAACCATGAACAACTAATAAGGTAAAATCGAATAACTCTTAATTCTTTGAAATTGTGCATGCATTTATTTATTAATTCTCTTCGGTTTGAATATTTTTTAACGGTGGTCAATGTTATAACTCACTCACCTAGTGTTAGTGACTGGATCAAGGTAGTAATGGATAGGAAAAGAAATTAATTGATAGGATTCGATTGATGTTTCTCATCTAATCAATAAAATTGGATCAATGGGAGGTTGTACAGGGACAATGTGTAAGGGTTAGTAATGTCACACTATGGGGACAGATCAAATCACGTAGTAAAATTTCCCTCTCGCTTGGATCAAAAGGTTTAGTAAACTTAACTTACCTTTGTGCATGGAACACACCAGAAAAGAATTTTTTTATGTGGTAATACCATCTTCGAGAAACATAGGCAACACAATACCATAGAACTCTTCATACTGACTTTGCACTTGTTTTAATCTAGGATTTCTTTCTGTAGTTTTCTGTAAAACTCCTCCTTTGGGGAGATAAGCAGGTTAACCAAATCAAATTTCTTGAAATTCTTTTAAGTCTACCATATTCCCTATAAGATCGACCCTAACCTAAGTTAGATTATATATCTTGACAACGACCACTTTAGCCTTGAAAAAGGAGGTGTAGCTTGGGCAATATCAAGATCTTTGCAGTTTTCTGGAGAATACAACTAGACATGTTTAATTTGAGTATTTAGGAATTAATCCTTATATCCCTCATTTTACATTTTTGGTGCTTTTGTTTTTCTTTCAGCGTACAGGTGCAGTGTATGCACAACACATGAAGTCGAGGCATTCCCTTAACTCTATTTGACCTAGAGATCCAAAGAATGTTAGGAAGAATGACTCATGAGAATGCAAACAACATGGTTAATGCAACTCTGAATCAAAACCAAAATCAAAATGAGAATGATAATAACCCACCTCCGTTTGAGGAAATTGATCTACAACAACAGGATCTCAACTTATCAATGGAATCAATATTGTCTGAATTCAATGGCTATAGATGTTACTAGACCTATTATGTTACCGCGACTACAAAATGACAAAGTTTTTTGGGTTGACTAGGTTACTTCTAATGTTGCAGAATCATGGGTTATTCGTGGGCCTACCATAAAAGTATCCACATAGCCATCCACACAACATTGTGTTCATCTGTAAGATTGTAATGGGAAACCAAAATCTTTCTATGGATGCCATTGGGCTTCTTGTCTTCTCATTATCTCTAACTGGAAACGCATTGGTATTACTATCAGAGCTCCGATCAAGCCCGATCACTAGTAGGGTTGAATTGCAAAAAGACTTTTAGGAGGGGTTCTACCAAGAGCTCATGTACAATCAGTACTAGTTCAGTGCAAGCTAACATAAATGAGGAAATAATGCAAGAGCTTGCTCGGAATAGTAGTTGTTGATGAAGCAGAACTAGGAATGAGTTAATGCAATTGCTCACCATCCTTCGCGAGCACCCATGTGTGAGGAGCCTTACTATGAGGAGGACACTTGCTTCATTGCTTATCATATGGGGGGTTTCCAGACTAATGCCCAAAGGTCCAATCAGGACTATTAACGCCAAGGTCAAGGAATCCAAGGTCGAAACTATAATAGGGATGAAGCCTTCAAAGAAAATAATCATGGAGTTTACGTCAATAAAATCAAGGGTAGGATAGAGATGTTTATTACGGTCATAGAGATGGTTACAAGAATGATCCCTATGTGCCACCACATAATCGTGATTCAGATGCTGGTAGCTTTAGGGTTGAAGAGATATTTGATTTTCTATTGGACAAGGCTGGCACATAGGATGAGACCTTGAGGGTGATGAAGTCTGACATTTCTAGCATTACTCAAAAGATTAAATCTCATTCAGTTTCTATCAAATAGCTGAATCAATAATTCGGTCAGATATCAACTCAACTTTACCAGTGATAGAAAGGTACATTTCCCAGCAACATAGTTGAAAATCCAAGAATGAGGGGTAGTGTATGGCAGTGAATACTCATGGTTGTAAGGGGGTCTTATCCTCCTATGCTGGTTGATAATGATGATAATCGTGAGGACACAGTTGAGGTCAATGAGCAAATACCAGAGATAATCGTGCCAAGGATGGGATGAGTGATGTTGCAGAGGTGCCACAGGAGTTGAATGCCATTCCTAGACCTCCTCCTCCCTTCCCTCAAAGAATTCAAAAGGAAGAGGAAGGAAAATTCAAACACTTTCTCTCTATGATCAAACAACTCTCCACCAACATCTCTCTCATTAACGCATTGGAGAAGATGCTGGGGTATGCAATGTTCATGAAGGACTTGGTCACAAAGAAGTATACTATATGTCAAGAGCTCTCTCAAGAGCTTCAAAACTATAGTGCCATTGCTACACGGTCCTTAGTGCAAAAGCGAGAAGATCCTAGTGCATTCACCATACCCATCACTATTGCAGATATGGAGTTTACAAGGGTATTATGTGATCTTGGTGCCAGCATAAATTTGATACCCCTTGTGGTCTTCAAGAAGCTAGGATTGGGAGCCCTAACTCCAACAAGCATGCCATTGTTGATGGACAACCACAAGATGAAGAAACCTATAAGGATACTCTGTGACATCCTTTTCATAGTAGAAAAATTCAAATTCCTCACAGACTTTTTGATCCTTAATTGTGAAGTCGAATTTGAAGTTCTAATCTTCTAAGGAAGGCCCTTCCTAGCCACTGGTTGAGCACTAGTGGATATGGAGACTAGCCAACTCAAGTTTAGATTGAATGACGAAGTTTTCTTCGACATCTGTTAGTCATTGAAGAGGCTAGATGACTTGAAGATGGATGTTTGGGCACTTGGTGAAGTCTGATTAACCAAGTTGTCCAAGTCGTGGCGCGACAATAAATCGGGCACTACATGGGAGGCAACCAAGATATTTGATGTAATAGTGGTAGTTTTATTTTATTTTCTGCTTTTTGACTTATAGGTAGTTTAGTTTTTAATATTTTAGTTGTAATATTTGGACATTGGACTGGTTGCATATAGGGTAATAGTGTGTTTTGTGAAGAATATGCAGGTACATGACCAAGTCAGCGATTTTTGGCTGAAAAGGCATCAACAAGTGTTTCTATGCTTGGTTATACAGGCTGTATGTAAAGCTTTGACGCATACACTGACTCGCAGAACACTTCCAACAAAAAAAAACTTTGCCCACAATAGTCCACAAGCCTACTTCACGACCCGTAGATAAAGCTACGCAACGTGAATGGGGCTCGTGGACCCCAGGTAAGTTTTCTACTTTTGACTAAGTGTTGGAGGTTTCTACAACCAACTCTACAAGTCATATTAATTATATGACTCATAAACTAGTTCGTGAAACCCATCTACCAAAATAAAGGTTTAGGAAATCCATGAAATCGGGATCTACAGGCCATAAAATTTGTTATGACCCATAGTTGAGTATTTGTAGAAGCCTGAACCCAATAATTTTTGCCAACCCGGTCAAAGTCTAATAAGGGGGTTAAATAATTTTGACCCCGATCCTTCACAAAAATTACCTAAAATACCCGACCCTCTTTACCCTAGCATTTTTTGACCACCTATGAAAGACCACCAAAACTTTTTCTAGCAAGATTTTTTCAAACATCTCCGAAAAACCTAGGGTTCCACCCTTCTTGGCTCTTCCTTCAATTTTCACATCTTTTTCACTCAATTCAGTAAGTTCTTGGCCAAAAATCCGTTTATAATATTGATATTTATGTGACTAGGTTGTAATTACTTAATGGGTGTGGTAATCCCATTAGTATGGGTACGAATCCATGTTTGCCATTGTTTTTGCTTAGAATTTCATCATGAATAATATGTTGTTGATGCTTGCATAGTGTTAAAAGCCAAAAAATTATGTGCGGCCATGTTTTTGTGTTTAAATGTTATTATGTGAAAACCATGTCATCATATGTCATTTGAATTGGATTTACCAAATTTCTTGAAGCAACGTGTGATTACATGTGTGTTCTTTGTTGTCTAAAGATTCAAACGGGGTTAGTTTGCTTTGGAAACATGTAAAATGAGATTAGATGCAGGTTATATGTGAACATTACATGTGGGGTATTGGGCATTTATTCAAATCATATAGGGGTGCATAATATGTTGCTTCGATGCGGATTTAAATGTTGAACATATCATTTGGGAACCCCTTTGAAAGACTTGGAAAATCAAGACTTCTAGATTTTTCAAACTAAGAGGGTCTTTTACGGCCCATAGAACGTTCAACAAGCCGTATTTGCCCCTTATATGAAATTTTAGAAACATGAATTTTCTGAAACTTTATTAGAAGAGACCTTCTACCAACCGTAGATCAATCAATGAATTATAGAATGGTCTCGTAGATCCATGCTTGGAAAAATTCAATACTGGAACACTTCTACAGCTCAATCTACCACTCGTAGAATCATCTACGAGTCATGACCTATTTCTTAGATGAAATTACAATAACCAAAATTTATACACTCTGTTTCTACAAGGACCCTCTATGGCCGGTAGTTTTTACTATGTCCCATAAAAGTTCCTTCATAGACTCATGTGTAGTCAGTTCAGAAATGTTCTTACTTTTCATTCTTATACTTGTTAGGCTAACCTTGTTAGCTAAGTGTGTATGTTTCAGCTATCATGGCTCCAAAGTATAGGAAAGATGAGATCATTGCCCTGCAACAGAGAATGAAAGACAATCCCTAAGAGGATCAGGGCACCTACGAGACTGGTGGATCACTTGAGGAGCTTAGGGTCCAACCTGACCCAAATGCTGAGCGACCACAGTCATAGGCTGCCACCAAACATGTTGGGCACCCCAAACCCAGGCTATCATTGGCTACCCTACCTAGTCTCAAGAGAGAGGTGACAAAGATAGAAATTCCATTCAGATGACTCCTTTCGGAGAGGAGTCCATGTCAGGATCCGACGACGAGTCAGAGACAGAGTCCTTTGCACTACCTCAACCATCACCATCATATTTGGATGCTCTATCTAGGTGTTGGTGCATTGAATCCATGCATGCCATCTACATGAGGGAATATAGAAGAACGAGCGGGGCCAACTAGCTCGTTTCATTTTTGAGGAGCCCTAGATTATTACTTTGGGATTGTGATGTCGCCTAAGTTACACCTCATTTTTAGAGGATAAAGCAGTTGCTGTGATGATATGAAACATAACAAAGGTTAGGGTCAATTCCATAGGGAATACATAGACTCACGAAAATTCACCAATATGTAATTCGAGTAATTAACCGACTCAATTCCCTAAAGTGGGGGTTGCAATAATTAATGAGAGAAATAAACTAATTACCACAAGAGAAAATCAATAGTAGAGAGCAACTAGGGTATTTTGTTCCCCATTATTCCCTAACTCAGTATCACCTGATATCCTAATTCTTGTATAGTGTATAGCATTCTAGATGGTTATTTAAGTTCACCAAGCTTTTTGGTCAAAGGTGAGAGGTGAATTTAACTATGCGACTTGGCCCATCTCCATAGTGTGCATTACTAACCATTACCTATTAGTCCAAGTACGACCTCCCTTGGCCCAGTTTGGATGATTAGACGACAACTCATCAATCAAATCCTTTTATCTAATCTCTTTTCCTATTCATTATTACCTTGGTCCAGTTGGTAACACTAGGAAAGTTCTAATATTGGCCAACATTAGAAAACATGCAAAACAAAGAGATTTAACTAATACATGCATATACACCTTCTAAGAATTGTGAATTTTCCAATTTTACTTTGTTAGTTCTTTATGTTTCCCACAACCTTAGTTGTAGATTGAGCCACTCATGCTATGTGTAGATGAAGAGATTATGAATTAAGAAGACATAATTAAACACTTACACAATAGATTTAAGAACATGCAATCCAATATCAATAAGAATCACAAGCTTTAAGATCAAATTCAACCACAAGTGTTCTCAAAGTGTCTCTCACAATTTTCTATCTCTAAATATTGAGTTCTCTGAGTACTAACCTAAAACTAATCAAAACTGGTGAGAACTTATGAAAAATAACCTAAAAGACCTATTTATAATATTTAAAATTTAAATACTAAACAAATTAGGAGAAATAGTTAGCAAGCCTCATGAAAGCACTTTACGACCCATATTTAAGTTTATGGCCCATAATTGAGCTCTCGTACATTGTTGTTAGAAAATTGGACTTCCTCTATACCACATCCCTTTATGATTTGCAATATAGTTTACGACCCGTAAAAGGGGTTTGCCTATTGAACTTCAGAAAGTCTTTATTAACTAAGCCTCAGGGCACGAAACCTCTTCTACGACTCGTACATTAATCTACGATTCTTCTGCATGTTCGTTGAAGTAACTTCAGAAACTTGGCCCCTCATTGGAATTCCTTATGAAACCACCCTACGGCTCATAAAATTTTTTACTGCTCGTAAGGTGTCTCGTATAACAGCAAATCTGCAGCAACTTCTGTAACTTTCCCCAAAATCATGGCCAACCTACTATCCTGCAAAGATAACCAAAAAACCACATAAAACCCACTAATATCGCATTGAGAATGCAAAAAATCCTAATTTTTAAGCATCAAAAGTGCGGTATTTTGACTGCGTATCAACACCCTCAAAATAAAATAATTGTTTGCCCTCAAGTGACAGTCTCAATCTATATAGACAATACATTGACACACTGACCTCATGTCAATGGCGTACATCACATGAACCTCAGATTCATATACCCACACCAATTTTTCAAAAAAGGATTAGATAGCTATGTAGCAAACTAATGCAAACTTATGCTTGTGACAACAAAACTATGACAAGTAAGGTATTATCAACAACCTATAATTACCGAACAAGTCTAGTGCTAATAATGCAATGCAAGTACCCTCACGCAAAGAAGTCCTATATTTGATACTCAATGATGTATTCATATTTGACCTTGGGACTATGTAAAAACGCTCACTCTCATAATAGATATTCATGTACAATGACTAATATAATAGGCTTTCCCATATACTCATGACTTAGACCTTCAACTAATTAAACTAGGATCACTTTAGGAATTTTATGGCTTGTAAAGAGGCTCAGGGAGATTTGGTATAGTATTTTGGAAAATAGTGACTAAAGGCCCTCCTTGAAACTGCATTTTTCTACACTTTTTCCCCAACAACTTTGCTACTTTCACCTTATTCTCCCTTTTTCCTATTCAAGCTTTTCTGGGTGCTTCCTTTTCATTTTTAAGATTTTTGCTTTGCTTTTACACTTCGTTTTACCTTTTAGCTCACTTCTAAGGAATCACTTATTTTTCTTGCACCCAGTACATGTTTTATCTCCTTTTTCTTTGTATTCCTAACTCACCACCTTATTTTTGTGTTTTACTCTTACACTAGCTACCCTCAACAAAGGCTTTTGGCCTGTGTTGAGGTGCAAAATATCTGTCCTCCGAACCAGGGCCACTTTTGGTAGCCACCCTCAACTTAGGCGTTTTGCCTCAGTCAAGGTATACAATGTTCAAGGAAAGACCAGGGCCAATTTCAGATTTTTTAACTAGACATGGCTAGGTTAATCAGATATTCTCAAATAAGAGGTACATGTTAGGCTCAAACATTAGGAACAAGAGATATTAGTTATTTTAGGCTAAAGTGGACTATTTATGAACAATGACTTAAGATCCTTTCCTAGTCCAATAAATCTACAATCTAACTTACAGTAACAACGCAAGTTCTTAATTAGCACAAAATACATGGATTTATAAAATTATGCTCACACTCACATGGCACTGCATATATTATCAGTAAAAGACTCACAGATCATACTTTTTATCTCAATGTACCCTCACTTATCAGAATCGATATTGTTAGACACCTAAACATGCATGGTTACTATCTAACTACTTAATTAGCATTTTTGGTGGGTATCATTTTTCAAACAAAACATAAAAATATGCTATATGCCACAGGTATTAGTAGTATATTCTACAAATATTATCTAAACATCGTAAATGTTCTGGTTCGACAAAAAATAAATATCATAAGGAAAATGAACACAGACAAGAAAACGACGGGATCACAACTTAGTGTAGTTATGGACCTAAGCTACTCAAACTTCACTGAGGCCCATAACTATCCACACCCCATCAAAAAAGATGTGCATTGTACCCAATGCACAAAATCAAAACAAAGTAGAACATAAGGGGTCAAAAGAAAAACATACCTGGGCATCTAAGTGCCAATCTTCACCTTGGGTTGCCTTCCAAGCAGTGCCTGATTTATTGTCGCGGCGCGACATAGGCAAATTGGTTACTCAAACTTCGCCAATTTCCTAGACTTCACTCTTCAACTCATCTAGATGCTTTGTCGACTGATGGATATCGAAGACAACTTCTTTTCATTCAATCTAAACATGAATTTACTAACTTCCATATCTACTAGGGCTCAACAAGTGGCTAGGAAGGACCTTTCCAAAATGATTGGGATGTTGAAGTCAACTTCGTAGTCTAGGATCAATAAGTCTGCTAGGAATATGATCTTCTTAACTTTCACCAGCACATCATATAGTATTCCTAAAGGCTTCTTCACAATGCGACACACCATCAATAACCACTTGCTAGTTGGAGTAGGGGTTCCTCATCCAAGATTCTTGTAGATCGCAAAGGGCATCAGAATAGTACTGGCACCTAAATCACATAGTGCCCTCACAAACTCTACAACAGCACTGCAATGTTGAAGCTCTTAGGGAAAGCTCATGACTCATAGTATGCTTTTTGGTGATTAAGTCCTTCA
>JAOTQR010139649.1:0-23763 GCA_025774065.1 Solanum ossicruentum | reverse complement strand
ACAACAGCACTGCAATGTTGAAGCTCTTAGGGAAAGCTCATGACTCATAGTATGCTTTTTGGTGATTAAGTCCTTCAGGTACTTCACATTCCCTGGCATCTTCTCCAATACCTCAATGAGAGGGATATTTTTAGATAACTACTTCAGCATGGAGAGAAAGTGCTAGAACTTGCCATCCTCCTCTCTCTTTTTGATTCTCCGAGGGAAGGGAGGAGGAGGCCTAGGAAAGAGCTTAAATCTCTATGGCGTATCAGCAGCTTCATTCACCCGATCCTTGCCATGATCGTATCCTTCATCCGTATCCTTTGCTGTAACTGTCTCCTCTCAAACATCTTCTAAATCAACCAACAGGGGAGGGTCAATTGTGCTTTTTCCACCATGAATGGTGACCGCCATACAGTTCCCTTCATTTTTAGGATTTTGCACTATATTTCTATGCAGTGTAGCCCACTGATGTTGATTAAGTTACGTCAATACTTGACCAAACTGTTGTTCAAGCTATTTTCCAGCCACAAAGTGAGACTCCATTTTCAGATTAATACTTGAAATATCTAATTTCATACCTCTTAGAGTATCATCTTTCATCTCAACCTACTTCAATAGGCAATCAAACATCTTCTCAATTCAGGAATTATTTGCACCTACGTTGTGATTATGTGGTGGCACATAATGACCATTTCTGAAGCCTTCCCTATGAGCCCAATCTACATTTGGACCCCTGTTCCTATTATAATATCCTCTGTGGTTGTCCCTGTAAGTTCTGCCTTTACAAAGTTCTGACCTTGGTGCCAATAGTCCTGATTGGACCCTTTAGCGTTAGGTCGGAAACCCTCTATCTGATATGCAACAAAACAAGCACCCTCATCATAGTATAGCTTCTCATACATGGGTACACGTGGAGGTTAGTGAACCACTATATTCACTCTTTCTTGGTATTGCTTTAACATCATATTTATACTTGTGTGAAGCTGAGCAAGCTACTGCATGATTTCTTCACCAATACTGGCTTAATCTGGCCCCATACTGACAGCACATGAACTCTTTGTGGAAGCTCTATCCCGTTACCCCCATGCAAGATTTGTCTTGACCATTTTTTCTATTCGCTCCGCAATCCTTGCAAATGGTTAATCTAGAATCATGCCCCCATAATAGTGTCAGCACAGGCCTGACTATTCTTATCAAGGGCACGGTAAAAGATCTCGACCAAGGCATCATCAACTATATTGTGGTCAGGGACACTCCTTAAGCATTTTGTGAATCGATCCCAAGTAGTGCTTATTTAATCACAAGGAAGTTGTTTGAAGTTATTGATCTGGTCCTTCAATTTGAGCTTCTTTGATCTAGGGAAGTACCTCTCAAGAAAAGCCTTTTGCAAGTCTCCAGTTGTTGATTGAGCTTTGTGGGATCTCAAATAGTCATGGTGCAGGATTGCTCGTAATAGACAATGGGAAGACATGAAGTCCCACACCATAGACAGATTTTGTGTTCCCATCACACTCTTATAGACAAATGCCACATTGTGCAGCTGGCTATATGTAGCCTCTGATGGTAAGCCCGCAAATAGATGACGTTCACGCTCCAACAATAAAGCAGTCCATATCAAGTATAAACCTAACCAAAGTCTGGGATTGAATCCACAGGGAATACAGGATTTGACCAAATTGACTAACTTACAATCATTTCAAGGATCAATCGACTATATTCTCTAGAATGGAGGGTTTTGCAAATTGGAATTAAATAAATACAAAACATATACTTATAATCTCGAAGAGATAATCAATTTGAGGAGCAACATGGGAATTGTGTTCCCTATGATTCACTAAATCAAATACCCTAGATAACATAACCCTAATTCAAACATTGCATGCAGGGTGGTAAGTTAGGTTCTTCTAGCCCTCTTGTAAGGATGCAGGTCGAATTCACCATCACGCTTGGTCGGCAACCATGGTGTGCCAACTAACCATTACCCATTATCCCAGTCAACCTCTCCTTGGTTGGGTTTGGTTTATTAGACAAGAACATATCAATAGAATCCTGTCACCCATTTTCTTTTCATATTCATCAGTACCTTGGTCAGGATCATAACACTAGGTGGGGTTTGGAGTTGGCCATTACCAAAGAACTAGCATTTTGAAGGAAAATGGACAATGCATGCAAATACCCAATTTAAGAAATGCAAATAATTTGGGTTATTAGAAGCTAGCTACTCATGGTTCCCATAACCCCAAGTTGTGGGGGTTTAGCTGCTCATAGCTATGGCAAAATGACAAACAATGAATAGAACAAATATGGTTGAGAAATTACCCAAATAAAATGAAGAAAAAAACCACCTCGATGTTGAAGTCAAAAGCTTGAATAATGGAGTTGAATTATAAGTGATTTCAAATCCCCAAATTGGCTCTTCAAACTAAAACCCTAAGTATCTACACTATACCCTAGAAAAAGCTCTCTACACTATTCTCCCAATATTCTCTTCAATCTGCCTCTCAATATCTTTTGACTAAAATTGTACTTTAACTATTTATACTATTTACAAAAAGGACCTTAATATAGATAAGAAAATTTTGGTCGGCAGTAGTTACGGTTCATAGGTACGACCGGTAGGGTGACCTACGACTTGTAATCGGGCTTTGGTAGTCAGCACTTATCATTTTGGATTTAACTTCTATGATCCATATTACAAGTCATGATCTTATCTAAGACTCGTACCCTAGACTTGTATGCCTGAACTTCAATTTCTCAAATTTTGATTTTTGGGAGTTGTTAATCACTATAATCATCCCCTACGACTCATAGCTTGGGCTACGACCCATATGGGTCTCATAGGTCCTCAAATTCTATAAAATTGCTAGTTTTTCCAAAGATTAAGCCGACCTGTATTTTCTGCAAAAACAAAAACAAAACACATAAAAACCATAAAAAGTCGTATTAAGAACTTGTAAAATCCCTTGTGTTAGGCAATAAATGTTCTTTATTTTGATAAAACATCAATATCTTAAATCTAGAACTGTTGTTTGTCCTCAAGCGATGACTCGATCTACATAGATAATAAGTAATACACAACAGTCATTCTAATGGCGTATACTTCTCTCGATTTCAGCTCAGGTACCGAAACTAGCATTTCTAAAACTTGATTGTATGGCTACCAAGTAAACCAAGGCATATTGATGCATTTGACAATCCAACTATGACAAGATAAGGAGTATCAACAATTCACAATCACTGTACAAGTCATATGCTAACCATGCAGTGCAAATGCCCTCACAGAAACAAAGTCCCTCTATTTCACTCAATAAGCAATCAAAGAACATTTAGGGACTATGCAAGCATACTCACTCTCGGAAATGAGATTCAAGCATAATAACCAATACAATAGGCTTTCCCATATATTCAAACTTCGAACTATTGACTAGTTAGATCAAGATCACTTTAGGACTTCATAGGCTTGTATCGTAGGCTCATGGGTCTTCAGTAAGGTATTTTTAGGCAATTAGTGACTAAAAGCCATCCTTGAACCCCTTTTTTCAACATTTTCACCTTAATAAGTCAACCATTTTCACTTTGTCCTCCCTTATTCTTCACTTTCAAGCTTATCCGGGTACTTTCTTTCCATTTTTCCATCTGTGCCTTAATTTTGAACTCATTTTGCTATTCTTCTCATTCTAAGGCAACTTATCTTCTTTTTCTCTCACTGGTACATTATTTTCCATTCTTCCTTTCATTCCCAACTAATCACCTCATTTTTGTTTCTATACAACAACATTAGCCACCCTCAACTTAGGCTTTTAGCTTGAGGTGAAGTACATAATATCCATTACCTAAACCAGGGTAACCTTTGGTAGCCACCCACAACATAGGCTTTTAGCCTCAATCAAAGTTCACATGTTCAAGGATAGACCAGGGCCAATATCAAGGTATTTCACTAAACAAGGTTAGGCTAGCTAGGTATCAAGAAAGAAAATAGTATATGTAAGGCTCAAACATTTGGAACAAGGGGTAAATTCTTTCATTGGTGAGTCATTTAGGCAAAAGTGGACTAATTTAAACAACAATGGCCTAAGATCCTTTCCTAATCAACAAAATCTCTAGTTCAACATAAAGTAGCAAGGCAAGTTCTGAATCAGTGCATAATGCATGAATATGACAAAATTAGCTCACATACACATGACATTGCATACATCATCAGCATAGACTCACAAATCATGCTTCAAGCAACAGCTTGTCTTTGCTTCACTAGAACAGACATTGCCAAACCAATCACAAGCAAGAATTCAATAGTAACAAATAATCGAAAAAATTTTGTGTGTACCTGTTTTTCAACACATTCAATAAAATCATTCAAAACTATATACATGCAAAAAGTATTAATCGCCATATACCCATAAATTATCTGGAACAACTAAAATTGTTGGTTCAACATAAAGTAAAGTCATCCACAAGGACAAAGAAACACGACAAGAAAACCTTGGGATATCAAAAATAGGATAGTTATGGACTAAAGGCTACTCATACTTCACTCAAGTCCATAACGTCCCATACCCTACAAAAATAATACTTTTTCCTCAAAGTAGATATATATAATAAATCAAAACAAAAATGTATCATCCAAACAATAATAAAAACCAAATTATCCAAAAACAACAATAAAAACAAAGTATCCATAAATAGTACCGAGAACAAAGTATCAAAAAGTAGTAAGCATGGGGGTCAAAAGTAGCAAAGACATGGTGTTCAGGCACTAACCTCAGTCTGGTCCTAGGGATCGCTCTCATCCTGTGTGGTTTAAACTACAACTGAACTCGAGGTACCAACTCCATGTAATTTCTGCTGCTCTTGAGCCTACCTCTTCTGCTCCATCTGTAAAGATTCTCTCATCACCAGATGAAAAATCTGCTCCTCTAGCTCTACCTCCTCGTCAGCAGTCCTCTGTCTCTTCTGGGCCACATTTGAATCATCACCCTCCATAGACTCTTCCCGAGAGCATATGGGTGATCATTGAATAGATCACTCAAGTCCTCATCCACAGGTACCTTCTCTGGGGTTGCTGTCGGAGCTAATAAAGATGTTATCAAGTTGTCCTTGAACTTGGCCAATTTCTGCTTTATGGAAGCCAAATCTGCAGGACGAGCTCCTTCAAGTCTCTTCTATACCCTAGCCTCGAAAATATAGACCGTAGAATCTACTACAACATCTCGTCAGTCCAACTCAGATAGACTGAATGCCTTGGCCTGCTCTTTCGAGGCCTTGACTGTCTAATGAACCCATGGTTTGATCTAGTTTATCAACTTGCCCAATTGGGCCTCAGTCCTAGTCAACCTGCGTATCAAAACCTAAATGCAAAAGCGAACATAATAGGTAAGTCTGTAGAAGTAACCTGAAAAGCAGAATGATCTACTATAGGTGTAGCTGTGGAGGGCATTACGTTAGTGTCAACTACTAGGGGAAGCTCTGCTGCAGCTAGACTGTAGGTAGTAAGAATTGGAGTGAACTCCTCAGTAGCTAGCTCAAGAGGAAATGTCTCAGGCATGGGAGGAGGAATTGCGCTCTAGAGGGACACCGGATTGTCATCAGCCTTGATTAGGCTGGAATCCATAGTATGAAGGGCCTCGACGTGTTGGTTAATATGGGAAGAGACACACACTCCGGCATCAACGCATAGTATGTGTTTCAAGATAGGGAACGATAATGACGTATTCATCCAGAGAGCAGACTTGTGAATTTGCTAAGCCATGAAATGGGTCCAGTAGATCTCATAGCCAGCTAAGATACTGGCTAGTAGCACGACCTACTCCAAAGTAATGATATTATTCGTAAATATAGGCCTGATATGTAACTAGATAATGGCCCATCTAAATTTGGTTGGAAAGGAGAGGCGGGACTTCACTATAGGCTCGGCGTGGTTGGTGACCTATACAGTCCCGGCATCACCCTCAACTATCTGGCTCGCCACCCATCTGAGGTGCTTGGTCTTTAAATCTATATTCTTTCCGATCACAGCATATCTTATCTTATATATCCTGTTGTCATACTCGACAATGGGCTATAGCACCCTATATTTAGTCCTACACTAAACTTGAAGGATAGTTTCTTCAGAGATATCAACCCTTTGACCTCGAACTAAGACCCTGTGCAATCTAGGTTGATCCATCGCCTTTTTCCCCTTGGGAAGATCTTGGAGGATGGTAATGACATATGTGGCATAGAACTGTTTGACCATAAGTGGGGCATACTTGTCCAGCCTCTCTGATAAACACCAAAGCATGTGTTGATCAACCTCGGCCTCACAAGTAGGAATTTGACTCAACCCGGATTCAGTTAACTAGGACTCCACATGAAACTATCTAACAGGTTTTCCCTTTCCCTTTGGCTCTAATCCCTTATTGTAAATTTCTTGCAGACCCTTGATCCCCCATTAGTAATGATAAGGATCAACAACTGAGATAGATGGGGCAACCGAAGATTGGGCCTCTTTCTAGGTTTGTGGTGCCGTCTGAGAATCTAATACCGTATGTGTGGGAGTCATCTGTGGTGAACCACTCTTGGACACATCTCCATCTCCCTCCTCTTCAAACTGGGAGGTACTCTCAACGACCATGTGAGTATGTGCAGTCCTAGCCTTTGTCAGGGGCACCTGTGCATTAGGGTCAATCCGAAATCTGTGGACCTCCTATCCCTCAGTCTGCTTAGTATCTAAGGCTTCATCAATCTACTTCTTGTGGAAATCCCTTATAACATTCCTATCTTTTAGAGGCATTGTACCTATAATTCATACCACAAACAACTAATGAGCATCAAAGTCTCAACTCAATCATCACACACAAATAGAAAGAATAGAAAGAAAAAAATAAAATAGAAAAACAACAATAAACATTAACATTGCACCAGCTGTAGGTTGCAGGTATGAGGTACCAGTACAACTCGTAGGTGACCTATGAGTCATACTGTGTCCTCGTAGTTCAAAGGTATTTGAGAAGAAATCAAACTCGAAACAGGTACGTGGCATAGGTACGACTCGTGGTGGGGACTACCAGTCATAAGTTAGCTCGTACCAATTTCTAGTAACATTTCAAAGTACAAGGTATGCTCAGAAGACCCCTACTATGGTTCGTAGTGGACACTATGACCCATAGGCGGTTCTCATATGGTAGGTGTTAAGGGACCACAGGTAATTATTATTCCCTATGAGGGGGCAACTACCACTTATAGGTCCTTCTATGAGTTGTAGGTAGCGCTCATAACAGGGAATATCATACACCTGTGGTGTCTTCAACACAACCACATAAACCACAGTCAACATCAATAAAAGTCAAACAACATTCAAAGCAATTTTTCACTCTATAGAACATGCACAACAGAATCCCACGACCCCTAATAATGATAATTCAATCTAAAACCCAATCAAGCAACCATCAATCTCCCAAGACATTCAAGAATATCCAAAGATCATCAATCCCAGAACTCACAAAAACTGCACTAATACTCAACCAAGGAAGTTCAAAGGATTGGATGCACAATCATGAAGAGAAATTCTCAAACAACCGTTTTCAACCCAAAAGCCATACCCAAAAAAAATTTCAATCCCACAATGAATCTACTAGTTAATCAACCATTACATATTCATTTCACACACGTGATCAACAATAACATGGCAAGATATCATCATCACAACCAACCGTCAAGAGGGATTTCACAATCAGGACAAACCTTAGGGAATTCGAACTGACACAACCCTAATTCTCATTGTTATGCGTCAAAATTCTTATAGGTACTTTCAGTACTAGTTTCAAACACATAATCATATGAGAATTCCAAGAGACAATAGAGTATGTGTGCAAAATTTAACCAAGAAACATACCTTTTGAGAATACAATGAACAATTAAACATAACATGAAGAAAGAGACGCCGAAGCCTTATGTATTGGATGATTTGTCGAAACAATTGCCAAAAAATGACATAGGTACGTCAGAAAAAGGGTCAGAGCAGTAGGGGAATCTTTTGTGTCTCAATTTTGGGGATAAGGTATGCATTTTTGGGGTCCAAATGAATTTTAACCCATTTTTATAACAAATAGGGCGGATGTTTAAAATTGCTAAGTTGGGTCTACAAGACCTCGACTACGAGTCGTAGGGCTTCCTATGACCCGTAGGTCCTGGTCTCGTAATAGACCCTAACACTTACGGCATTGTTAACCCCACTTACGGCTCGTAGCATAGACTACGAATCATAAGGTTGGCTTGTAGTATATGTGCCAACTTTAATCAAACATTGTTAACCTCTACGAGTCATGACTATGAGTCATAGTGTCAGCTAGGGTTCATAGGCCTGGTCGTAGAGGTTGCTTCCAATTCAATTTTCTTCCAACTTGCAACCCTTGGTTTAACACCTGCAAACCAACATCTCAAAATACACTAATCTTCAAACAACACAACTGATTCAATGTCTTCAAAATCAAAACTAAAATCAATCCACTACTTAGAAATTTAAACAATCCAAATGAAGTCAAAATAATAAAAAAACATGAAAAGTTCATGGGTTGGCTTCCAAGAAGCACCTTATTTAACATCGTGGCTTGACTTAGTCATCCTCAAATCATCAGAAATGCTCAATAGCCCAACCTCGCTTTTGAGCTCATCTTGGTGCTTCATTGACTTGCAGATATAAAAAACAATCTCTGAAATATTAACTCTCAACATGAGTTGACCAGAACCCATGTCCATTAGTGCTCTCCTGGTGGCCAAGAATGGCCTCCCCATTATAATAAGGACCTCAAAATCAACCTCAAAGTCAAGAATCATGAAATCCACCGGAAAGATAAAGTTATCAACTTTCACCAACACATCAAAGAGAATTTCCTCTGGCTTCTTGATTGTTCTATCTGCCATGAGTAACCGCATTCTTATGGAAGTAGGAGAACCAAGACCAAGCTTTTTGAAAATGACAAGAAGCATCAAATTTATGCTTGGTACTAAATCACTTAATGCCCTTGCGAACATTGCATCACTGATGGTATAAGGAATGGTGAATGAACTGGGATCTTCACTCTTTTGGACTAGGCATTTTGTAATGATGGAACTACACTGTTGGAGCTCTTACAAATTCTCTTGGCTTACCATATGCTTTTTCATCACCAAATGTTTCATGCATTTAGCATACTTGGGCATCTACTTCAATGTTTCTAGTAGGGGGATGTAAATCGACAATTGCTTCTACATAGAAAGGAAATGCTTAAATTTACCATCCTCCTCCTTTTTATTGAGTATTTGAGGAAAAGGGAAGGAGGTTTTGGAATTATCTTAGCCTTTTCTTTCTATTTCACCTCTTCACTTATCTCATTGCTTTCCAAACCTTCTTCCTAAACCTCAACCTTGTCATCAACACCCTTCTCACAAGCTTCATCATCAACCACCAGTATTGGGGGATTTATGGTGCTTTTCCCACTTCTTATCATGACTACCATGCAATGCCCATCATTCTTTAGATTTTTAATCGTATTACTTGGAAAAGTGCCCCTTGGTATTGGTTCAATTGAGAAGCTACTTGCCCAAATTGGTGCTCCAATTGTTTGATGGTCACCAAATGAGACTTTATCTTTTGATTGATACCAAAAATATCTGATTTCATCACTTTTAAAGTCTCATCTTGATGGTCGGCCCTCTTCAACAACTTGTCAAACATTTTCTCAATCCTATAATTACTAGCCCGACATCACGATTATGGGGAGGCACATAGGGACTATTCCTATATCCATCTCTTCGCCCTCGCTCGACCTTCGATACTCTTTCTCTTTCAAAATAACCGCCACGTTTATCCCTATACACATCTTCTTGATTATATTCCGACCTTGGTTACTTGAACCTTGCCGCTAATAGTCTGAGTTGGACCCTTCCTCATTGTTTCAGAAACCCGCTACTTGATTACTCACAAAGCAAGCATCTTCATCAGAGAAAGATTCTTCAGACATGAGAGCCTTTGGAGGTTGGTGAGTCACCGCATGGGTACTTGCTTGGTTTTTCTTCAACACTAAATCTGTACTTGTGCAAAGTTGAGCAAGTTATTGAATGATCTCCTCATTTACCTTTGCTTGGTCAGTATTAGTGGTCATTGCACATGAATTCTTCATAGTACCTCTCTGTCTTTGGCCTCATACTCTATTTGTTTTGACCACTTGCTCTATTCTTTTGGTGTTTCGTGCAAAAGGTTGATTATAAAATATGTTTCCCATAATGGTGTCTGTGCAAGCTTGACTATTCTCATCAAGAGCCCAATGAAAGATCTCCACTAAGGTATCATTATCAATTTTGTGATCCGGAACCATCCTTAAGCACTTGGTGAACCTTTCCTATATTGTACTAATAGAATCACCCGACAATTGCTCAAAGTTGTTGATTTGATCTTTGAGTTTAAGATTTTTGGACCTCGAAAAATACCTCTCAAAAAAGGTCTTTGTGACTTAGCCTAACTAGTGATCGAACTTTGTGGGAGTTCTGACAACCACATTGTCAAATTTCTAGTCAAAGATAGAGGGAACACTCTTAAACCAACCATATCTTATGAAGTGTCTACCCCCATTGGTGAGTCTATTGTTACTAAAAGAGATTATAAAAATTATCCCGTATTTATTAGGCATAATATCTTACCTTGTAATTTTGTTGAAATAGATATGGTAGATTTTGATGTGATTCTTGGGATGGATTGGTTGCATGCATATTATGCTTCTATTGATTGTAGAACCCATGGGGTCAAATTCCAATTCCAAAATGAACCTGTCCTTGAGTGGGGAAATTGTGATATGGTATTCAAGAGTAGATTCATTTCTTCCATTAAAGCCCAAAAGTTGATTTCTATGGGTTATCACTATCATCATGTAAGAGTTAGGGATGTTGAGTACAAAGTCCTTCCTATAGAGGCAATTCCGATGATTAATGAGTTTCTTGATGTCTTCCCTAATGAGCTTCTCGGTATTCCTCCCGAAGGAAAATATGGAAATAGATTTTGGTATAGATCTTCTTCCTGATACTCAACCCATTTCTATTCCCCCTTACCGTATAGCCCCAAAGGAGTTGAAGGAGCAATTGAGGGATTTGTTGGAAAAGGTTTTATAAGGCCTAGTAAGTCCCCTTGGGGCGCAACGGTATTGCTTGTGAAGAAAAATGATAGTTCTCTTAGAAATGTGCATTGATTACCGACAACATAATAGAGTCATCATCAAGAATAAGTACCCTCTACCAAGGATCGATGACCTTTTCAATCAATATCAAGGGGCTAGTCACTTCTCTAAGATTGATCTTAGATTCGGGTATTACCAAGTGAAAGTGAGGGAGGGTGATATTCCCAAGATGACCTTCCAGACTAGGTATGAGCACTTTGAGTTTGTGGTTATGTCCTTTGGGTTGCCAAATTCATCGGCTATATTCATGGATCTTATGAATAGGGTCTTCAAACCCTACCTTCACTTGTTTGTGGTGGTTCTTATTGATGATACCTTGATCTATTCCCATAGTGAGAAGGAGCATGTGGATCATTTGAGGGTGGTGTTGCAAATCTTGAGGGAGGAGAGACTGTATGTAAATAAGGAGAAATGTGAGTTTTGGTTGAAAGAGGTTGCTTTCCTTGGGAATATGGTGTTGGGTAATGGCATTAAGGTGGACCCTAAGAAAATGGAGGTCTTTAGAAATTGGCCTAGACCTTTGACTCCATTGGACATTAGAAGTTTCTTAGGTTTGTTGGGTTGTTACCAGAGGTTTGTAAATGGGTTCTCTTCTATTGCTTCTCTTTTGAATAATTTGACCCAAAAGAAGGCCAAATTTTTGTAGACTGACGAGTTTGAAAAGAGTTTCCTAACTTTGAAAGATAAGTTTTTGTCTCCACTCCTTTCTTGGCTCTACTAGAAGGGTTGGAGGGGTTTGTAGCGTATTGTGATTCCTCAAGAATTAGTTTGGGTATGTGTTGATGCAAAGTGGTAAGGTGATAGCATATTCCTCTAGACAAATTAGGGTATATGAGAAGAATTACCCCACCTATGATCTTGAATTGGCAGACGTTCTATTTTCTTTGAAAATTTGGTACCACTACTTGTATGGGGTCCATGTTGATATGTTTACTGATCATAAGAGTCTCTAATATGTGTTCACCAAAAAAGATCTTAACTTGAGACAAAGAATGTGGTTAGAGCTCTATAAAGATTATGATGTAAGTGTGCATTATCACTCCGGCAAAGCTAATGTTGTGGCCGAAGCTCTATGTAGGGTGTCTATGGGTGGCCTAGATCATGTTGATGATGGTGGGAAAGAGGTTGGTAGAGAGGTCCATCGGTTGGCTAGATTAGGGGTTAGGTTGGAAGAAGTTGACAATGGTGGTGTAGTAGTTGTTGATGGTTCTAAATCTTCCTTGATTGAAGAGGTGAAGGCAAAGCAATATTTTGACCCCGCCTTGTTAGAATTAAAGGCCTTGGTGAGAGAGGGTAAGGTGGAAGTTTTCTCCCAAGGGGGAGATGGTGCCCTTAGTTACCAAGGTAGATTGTGTGTTCCTAGTGTTGATGACTGGAGAAAGAAGATTTTAGATGAGGCTCATAATTCTACCTATTCTATTCACCCTGGTTCTACAAAGATGTATAGAGATTTGACGAAAGTGTATTGGTGGGGTGGTACGAAGAGAGACATTGCCAAGTGCATATCCGAATGTCACAATTGGCAACAAGTGAAGGCTGAACATCAAAGGCCGGGTGGCCTGCCCCAAGATATAGAGTTCCCTACTTGGAAGTGGGAGGAAATCAACATGAATTTTGTGGTGAGGTTGCCTAAGAATAGAAAACATTTTTAATCTATTTGGGTTGTGGTTGATAGAATGACAAAGTTAGCTATCACAACCCAAGCCTACGGCCTAGACATGACACGGCGAATAGGGAACCTGAAGGAAACCCAAACAAGCCTCTTAACTTGCCATTACACATCATTGTCACGGAAGCATATAAAGACGTAAAGAGTAATAATAAGGCAATAGGACTAAGGGGACTCATATAAACATCATAAACAAGAGACAAGAGTCAAGTTCATCATAAGTGCATCGTATGTCAAACAAACAACTCTAATACATAGAAAGAGTGATGGCCAAGACAAGCTACCGGGCTCATTCTCATAGTCAACATAGAGCATAACAAAGATGTCTCATTACAAAGATAAGATCAATATAAACTGAGGTCCCCGGAATGGAGGACTCACTGACAAGCTTGGAGTAGCACCGATCTAACGACGTGGATGAGGAGGATGATCAACTTGGGCACTGGTCCCTATATGGCCATATTTTGTAGGCAAGAGTATGCGTTAGTAATCTGAATATACTAAGTATGTGGGATACGATGTAACAATAAACAAGCTCCATAGTCAAAATGCATACATTAGATAATAGGCATAAAATAACTATATACTATGTTTGATCAATGCATAAGTAAAACATGATAGGGTAAATCATGCTTATATAATATATCATATGTGTAGGACAGACCAAGCTAGAATCCCAACTTTCGATGGGAGATGTCGTTCACACCCGGACACCCTGGTGGCAAGGTACTTACCCCTCACAAGGTAGATGTCGTTCACACCCAGACACTCTGTTGGCAAGGTACTCACCCCTCACATGGTTATGCAGGCCTTTATGCCCCCGGACCAGATATGGTCTAATGTAACACATTATATATAACATACATATATACATCATGTACACAAACTCATTTCATCATTGAAACATCATACATATCATATCTCATGCTTTGAACCTTTAGTTCCTCAAGAAACCATAATCGGATATTTTATTAAGAACTTGGCGAGTGTGTCATAAGGGTAAAAAGGCATGAAATTTTGAGATGACATCATGTAGAAAAATCAGTGGCAAAACTTTTAATTAACACCTTGCAATACCCCCAAGACATCCTTATCAAAACCCCTAATCAAATCCAATATTAGATCCAAGATCTAGAGCTCAAAACATGCTAACACAACTATACTTTCATGAACATAAATCACTTTACTATAAATTTCTCAATATACAAGACCCACATGTAAAATCTACTTTAGTAAAAAGAGGGTTTAGGTACCATAGGTGGAAGGAACCAATGGTTCAACACCACATACCTTAGCTTTTGTTAAGTTTTTGAAGAAGTCTTTAATGGAGATTTGAAGCTTGGGTGAGATCTTTGAAGAAATCCTTGAGATTTTCTATGAGTTTGGGACTTGAATTTAGGGTTAGAAATGAGTCTAATGTTTGGGGAAATGTTGGGGAATGTTTAGGGTGATATGAGGTTGAAATAAGGCTAAATATAGGTGAAAATACGTTTGGAAAAATTTAGGTCCAACACTTCTAAAAATCTGGGTGAATTAGGGAAAAACAGTGCAGAAATAACACCTCTCCACTTTGCGGAGAGGTCGAGGGTGCCTACTGGAATTTGCACCAAGTGCAAACTTCATAAATTGATTCCTTTTCTTTAAAATCGAGGTTACACCCTTGTCACCCTAATTTGTACCCCCTGAACAAGAATATGAAGTCAGATTTTAGAAATTCCACAAAAAGTTTTAGATATATGGAAAACAATTTTGTGGTTACTTCTGAGGAACGTTTTGGGACACCTTTTGGGGTTATTTCAGTATTTTCCCCTTGGGATCATTCATCCCTGAATGTATAAGAGATGTACAAGACAAGAATAGTCATGAAAAGATCAGCCCCAAGCATGAATGCAACATTATATTTAAAGCATAACTTTCAAAATCCCATTATATGTGTGAAATAATCATAAATTGCCAACTTAAACATGAAAGCACATGAATAAAATAGGGGCTGAAATATAAGACCTGATAGCACATAGGTGACTTAGAATTAGTACCTTAGGTTTGAGTGGAGCGGAAAAGATAAGGGTACTGCTTTTGGATGTCCGCTTCGGCTTCCCTAGTAGCACTTTCGACTTGTTGGTTCCTCTAAAGGACCTTAACAGATGCCACCTCTTTGTTTCTCAACCTCTTTACTTGTCTATCTAAAATCTTAACAGGAACCTCCTCATAAGTCAAGTTACCCTCAACAACAACCACAAAATTAAGAGGTATAATAGCATTAGGATGACAAACACATTTTCTCAATACAGAGACATGAAACACCGGATGGACTAAATTCATCTCTTTAGGCAACCTCAACTCAGAAGCCTCCTTGCCAACCCTCTTTATCACCTCATAAGGACCAACATACCTAGTACTCAATTTCGCTTTTTGACCAAAACGAACCACACCTTTTATTGGAGAAACCTTCAAATAAACCGAATCGCCCACTTGGAATTCTAGGTCTCTTCTTCTCACATCGGCATAGGATTTTTGATGAATTTTGGCTATCCTCAATCTTTCCCTAATCATCATTACCTTCTCAAGAGCATCCATAACCAAATATGGCCACAATAAAGCTACCTCTCCAAACTTAAACTATCCCACTGGTGATCTACAATGTCTCCCATAAAGAGCCTCAAATAGATCCATACCAATGCAAGAGTGATAGCTATTGTTGTAGGAAAACTCAATCAATGGAAGATGGTCATCCTAACTACCTTTAAGCTCCAAGATACATGCCCTAAGCATATCCTCAAGTGTTTGAATTGTCCTTTCGGCTTGGCCATTCATTTGAGGGTGAAAGGTCGTACTAAGATGAACTTTGGTACCAAGACCCTTTTGAAAAGACTTCCAAAAGTGTGAAGTGAATTCTGCACCCAGATCCGATATGATGGATAAAGGAACCCCGTGTCACCTCACTAACTCATGGGTGTACAACCATTCATACTCTTCTGCCCCATATGTAGTCTTGACTGGTAGAAAGTGAGCCGATTTCGTCACCCTATAAACCACCACCCATATCAAATCAAAACCTTTTCTAGTCTTGGAAAACCCAACCACAAAATCCATATTAACTACCTTCCACTTCCAAGTAGGAATATCTATGTCTTGGGTTAGGCCACCCGGACATTGATGTTTGGCTTTGACTTATTGGCAACTATGGCAACCGAAAACAAACTTGGTAATGTCCCTTTTCATGCATACCCCCCAATACACATCCCTCAAGTCCCTATACATTTTAATAGAACCGGGGTGGATAAAATAAGAGGAATTATGGGCTTCATCAAGAATTTTCTCCCTCAAACCATCAACACATGAAAAACACAACCTACCTTGGTATATAAGGGCCCCATCTCCCCACTGGGAGAAAACCTCTATTTTTCCCTGTTTCACCAAGTCCTTCAATTCAAGCAAGGAGGAGTCTAGATCTTGCTTTGCTATCACCTCATCAACCAAAGAAGATTTAGAACCATCAATTACAATAACACCATTACCCACATCTTCCAACCTCACCCCCAATATACCCAACCTATGCACCTCCCTAGCCATGTCCATTTCACCACCATCAACATGAGCTTGGCTACCCATGGACACCTAACTCAAAGCATCCGCCACAGCATTTGCCTTACCCAGATGGTAATGCACACACATGTCATAGTCCTTAAGGAGTTCTAGCCACCTTCTTTGTCTCAAGTTAAGATCTTTTTGTGTGAAGACATATTGAAGGATCTTATGATTAGTAAAGACATCAACATGCACCCCATAATAATAATGTCGCCAAATCTTTAATGCAAACACCACAGCGGCTAATTCAAGATCATTGGTAGGGTAGTTCTTTTCATGCATCTTGAGTTGTCTAGAAGAAATTGCTATGACCTTACCATTTTGCATCAAAACACCACCCAAACCAACATGGGAAGTATCACAATACACCACAAAACCCTCTAGCCCTTCCAGAAGGCACAATTTAGGCACAGACACAAGCCTATCTTTCAATGTTTGGAAGCTTTTCTCATATTCATCGGTCCACACAAACTCAACCTTCGTTTGAGTCAATTTTTTCATAGGGAAGCAATGGAGGAGAAACCATTCACAAACCTTCTATAGTAACCCACAATGCCAAAGAAACTCCTAATATCCGACGGGGTCAATGGTCTAGGGAAATTCCTAATGACATTGATTTTCTTAGGATCCACTTTTATACCATCCCTCGACACCACAAGACCTAAGAATGCAACCTTCTTCGACAAAAATTCACACCTATCATACTTAGTATACAATCTCTCATCCCTTAATCTTTGCAACACAACCCTCAAATAGCCCATATGCTCTTCCCTACTATGTGAATGGATCAAAATATCATCAATGAAAACCACAATAAAGGAATCAAAGTAGGGCTTAAAGACCCTACTCATTAGGTCCATAAAGATGGCCAGTGCATTAGTCAATCAAAAGGACATCACCACAAATTTATAGTGCCCATATCTAGTCTAAAAGGCTATCTTGGGAATATCACACTCCCTAACCCTCACTTGATGGTACCCAGATAGAAGATCAATCTTAGAGAAAAACTAGCCCCTTGCAATTGGTCATACAAGTCATCAATTCTTGGAAGAGGATATCTATTCTTTATAGTGACCCTATTAAGTTGCCAGTAGTCAATGCACATCCTAAGTAACCTATCTTTCTTCTTTGAAAACAACACTGGTGCACCCCAAGATGATTGGCTAGGTCTAATAAACCCCTTTTCCAACAAATCTTTCAATTGCTCCTTTAACTCATTCAACTTTATCGGGGCCATACAGTAAGGGGGAATAGAGATAGGTTGAGTGTCGGGAAGTAGATCTATGCCAAATCTATTTTCCTTTCGGGAAGGATACCTGGAAAGTCATTTGGAAAGACATCAAGAAACTTATTGACAACCAGGACTGACTCAATAGAAGTGACTTTGGACTGCACAATCTATGTGTTTTAATGCATGAGATGAACCTACCCCTTACTACCATATCATGACTTTCCTATTCAAGGATGGGTTCATTTGGGAATTGAAACTTGACTTGATGGTTTCTATAATCAAATAGAAGCATAGTAGGCATACAACCAATCCATCCTAAGGATAATATCAAAATCAACCATATCTAATTCAATATGATCACAAGGTAAGATTTTATGCAAGATGCAAACTGGACAATTTCTATACACCCTCCTAGCAATAATAGATGCACCAATAGGAGTAGACACTTCAAATGACTCATGCAACAACTCCGACTCCACATGGAACTTCTTAGCAACAAAGGGGGTAACAAAGGAAAGGGTGGTACCCAGATCAATCAAAGCATATACATCAAGATCAAAGATTTTCAATATACCGGTAACAAAATCGGAGACCTCACTAACCCCTTGCCTCCAATGTAGAGCACAAAACCGATTGTGCCTTAGGGTACCACCTTGAGGACTGCCTCTACCCAAAGGGACCGCATTTGCACCTCTGACCTTGCCACAAACCTTTGGACAATCTATCCTCTTGTGACTAAGCTCACCAAATTCATAGCATGCATTGGAACCCCTCAAACATGGACCTCCAATCTTCCTCCCACACCTGGGATACATATCATTAGGAGCCACGACACATACACCTTAGGGCCTAGGGAACTCATTGGCAAACCTCCTATTAGTAGCATGAAGAGGCCCTTGGCCTTGTTGGAATCTAGCACCTTTGTGGAACTTGCCCTCAAAATGGGCCCTCTTGGTCTCATGGCTCCTCCTATTTTCTCAACTTTTTTTTTATTTGCTCGGCATATGTCATCAACCGAGACAAGTCCATGTCACCAATAAGCAAGGCGGCCGGCATTCTTCACTTACCAAGTCAGAAACCCCTATAACAAACTTAGTAATCCTTGACCTGGAGTTGGCCACCAAGTGAGGAGCATAGTTTGAAAGCTGATTAAATTTATGGGCATATTCCCTCACACTCATAGCACCTTCTTTCAAGTTCATAAACTCAACCAACTTTGCCTCCCTAAGCTCAAGAGGGAAGAACCGATTAAGGAAGGCCAATTTGAATTCCTCACAAAGCACCACATAGCCATTACCTTTATCACCTTTCCATTGATCAAACCAAATTTAGTCCACCCCCTTGAGTTGGTACACCGCCAACTCCACCTTCTTATTTGGCCCAACACCCATGATCGACAAGATTTTGTAGACTTTATCAATAAACTCTTGTGTATCCTCATTCACTTCTGGCCCATAGAGAATCGGAGGAGTCATCCTCATGAAGTCCCTTACCCTAGCTCCTGGGGTAGAAGCGTGAGGGGCTTGGGCCCCATGTTGGACTTGGTTTTGGCACCACTTGGTCAAGCATAGTAAGAGCATCCCGGAGCTCACCATTGGTAGGTAGCTCCTCGGGGGTTTGGGCTCGTCTTCCTCCAGTATTCGGCATGATCTAGCATAGCAAAGAACAATTGTTAGGGGGGAATTCTTATCACAACTCTATAGCATGACTTAGGACATGAAGAAGAGAAACATATCCTAAAACTCCTAACAACCTCTTATTCATAGTCATGGTGCGCTTCACAACCATGAGTAGGACACTAATCAACGTGGTGTGTTAGACTCTGAGGATCTAATAACCTAATGCTCTGATACCAAGTTTGTCACGATCCAAGCCTAGGGCCTAGATGTGACATGGCGAATGGGGAACCGGAAGGAACCCCAAGCAAGCCTTTTGACTTGCCATTACATATCATTGGTCATGGAAACATATAAAGATGTAAAGAGTAATAATAATGCAATAGGATTAAGGGGGATCATATAAACATCATAAACAAGAGACAAGAGTCAAGCTTACCATAAGTACATAGTATGTCCAACAAATACCTCTAATACATAGAAAGAGTGTGGCTTAAGGAAAGCTACCAAGCTCACCCTCTTATTCAATGTAGAGCATAATCAAGATGTCTCAGTCAAGCTTACCATAAGTACATAGTATGTCCAACAAATACCTCTAATACATAGAAAGAGTGTGGCTTAAGGAAAGCTACCAAGCTCACCCTCTTATTCAATGTAGAGCATAATCAAGATGTCTCATTACAAAGATAAGATCAACATAAATCGAGGTCCTTAGAATGGAGGACTCACCCATAAGCTTGGAGTAGCACCGACCAAACCACATGGATGAGGAGGATGATCAAATTGGGCACCAGTCCCTATATGGTTATATCATGTAGGCAAGAGTTAGTACTTTGAATGTACTAAGTATGTGGGATGAGATGCAACAATAAGCAAGTTTGATAGCCAAAATGCATACATTTGACAATAGGAATAGTATAGCAATATGACATGTATGATCGATGCATCAGTAAAACATGCTACAATAAATCATGCTTATATAAGACATCATATGTGTAGAACAGACCAAGCTAGAATCGCAACTTTGGATGGGAGATGTCATTCACACTCAGAGACCTTTGTAGTAAGGTACTTACCCCATACATGGTAGATGACGTTCAGACCCAGACATCCTAGTGGCAAGGTACTTACCCCTTACATGGTAGATGCAATTCACTCCCAGACACCCTGATGGCAAGGTACTCACCCCTCACATGGTCATCCGAGCCCTTATGCCGCCCATACTGGACATGTTCTAATGCCACACAAAATAAAGAACATACATATATACATCATGCCCATAAGCTCATTTCATCATCAAAACATCATACATATCATATCTCATGCTTTGAACCTTCAATTACTCAGGAAACAATAACCGGATATTTTATCAAGCACTTGGCAAATATGTGATGGAGGTAAAATGGCATGCAATTTAAAGATGAAATCATGCAGTAAAATCAGTGGTAAAACCTTTAATCAACACCTTGCAACCCCCAAGATATTCATATCAAAACCTCTCATCAAATCCAGCATTAGATCCAAGATCTAGAGCTCAAAACATGCTAAAACAACCATAATTTCATGAACATAAATCATTGTATAGTAAATTTCTCAATACAGAACACCCATATGTAAAATCTACTTTAAGTCATGCAATATTAGTAAAAAGAGGGTTTAGGCACTATGGGTGAAAGGACCCAATGATTTAACACCACATACCTTAGCTTTTGTGAAGTTATTGAAGAAGACTTTAATGTAGATTTGAAGCTTGGGTGAAATTCTTGAAGAAATCCTTGAGTTTGGGACTTTAATTTAGGGTTAGAAATGAGTCTAAGTATTTGGGAAAATATTGGGGAATGTTTAGGATGATATGAGGTTGAAATAAGGCTAAGTATAGGTGAAAATACATTTGGGAAAACTTAGGTCCACCACTTAGAAAAATCTGGGTTAACTAGGAAAAGACAGTGCAAAAATAACACCTTTTCACATCACCGAATGTCCATTGGAATTTACACCAAGTGCAAATTAATAAATCGATTCCTTTGCTTTAAAATTGAGCTTAGACCCTTATCACCTTAAATTGGACCCCCTAAACTAGAATATGAAGTTGTATTTTTGAAATTCTAAATGGACTTTTAGATATATGGAAACCAAGTTTCTTTTTACTTCCGAGACACATTTTGGGGAACTTTTTTGGGTTCATTTCATTGGCTCATTTCCTATCGGTCAAAACTACGTATAGAGTCGAAGATTATGTTAAGTGATATATCCATGGGTTGATTTGATTGCATGGGGTGCCCTTGTCTATCATTTCAGATGGTGGTGCTCAATTCACTTCTCACTTTTAGAGGTCCTTCCAAAGAGGTCTTGGTACCAAGGTTAAGCTTAGCATGGCTTTTTACACTCAAATGGATGGCAATGCCGAGAGAAACATCCAAACTTTTGAGGATATGCTTAGATTTTGTATTTTGGAGTTTAAGGGAAGTTAGGATGATCATCTTCCACTCATTGAATTTGCTTACAACAATAGCTGCAACGCAAGCATTAGTATGGTCTCACGTCCACTACCTATTTTGAGGACTATTTTTGAACTATTTTAGGGTTGTTTGTATGATTAAATATTTTAGGAACAGTTTGGTTGAAGTTGGTAAAGTTTTGGAATCGTTAACTTCATAATGGGGCTAAGGGATGTAACGTTATGCTGCCTATTTTTATGTTGTGTAGAATTGTTATGTGTTGTGCTTGGTGGGCTGTTGTAAGACTGTTATGGCACTATAATAGGATGCACATGATATGTATATGAGAATGTGTATTAGAAAATATGATTAAGGGCGGAAAGGTTGAAAGAATATGCTCGGGTTTATAAATACCCGTTTGCTGCCCGTATGTTATTTTTTATGAGATTGGGCTGCCAAGATTTATCTATTGGCTGCTAATGCTAGTTTTATCACCTACTATGTTTTAGATATATATTGGAGGATGGAAAGGTTATCTCGAGGTAATAGCGAAGCCGTACAGCGAGGTATGTAAGGCTACTTGAGTTCATATTATTTGGCATGAAACATATTTCCCTCCTTGGCACGTAAAGACACTTACCGACTCCTACACAAATACTAATCGTGTCTCCACTCTTTCACATGTTCATATGCTTCAATACATAGTTACCTTCAAATCTGCTTGCATACTTGGATACTAAGTTACATGGGTTCTTGTTGCTAAATAAAGTTTACGAGTTATTTCATCTCATACGCATTTCATTATTTGTTTAACATACTCTTTTCATTTTTATATTGTCTTGTATGATTATCTACATGTCACATGCTACATGGACAACCCTCAGCACCAATATCATGACCACCAAAAGAATCATCACAAAGGTAATTGAAAAGTAAAGTATATTGCTTATTGATGGATGGTAACCTGAGGGGTGGAAGAATCACCTAGCGAGGGTCGATCTAATCACAGGGGCTAGCCCAAGGGGTTAAAGGAAAAGCATATCCAAGGCCGATCCCGATATAGATTTACCACTGGTTAGTTGGTAATTTGTATTACATGTTGTGCACAAATTATACAATAAAGGTAAAGTAATTAAAAGAATATAAAGTACATGATCCCACAGTACAACTAAAGGTGGTCTCTTATCCTATACCAGTGCATAGTTTCATTTGAGCTGTTACTTCGTCTATAATATTTTCTGCCTTACATATCTAGTACATTATCTCATACTGACGTCCCTTACGAGGGACCTATATTTCATGTTGCAGGTACATGTGCTAGTAGATCTCCCCAGTAGGAGTACAGGATATTCAGCTGCTGTTACCAAGCTCCAGGTTGCTTCGGAGCTTTATGTGTGTCTAGAGCTTATATTTTTATACTGTATAGTTAGTTGAGGTGGGACCTGTCCCGACCCTTATCAGATAATTTTCCTTATCGGCTTTGTAGAATATGTAAATTAATGTGTGGTCATGTCTCATACTTTAAACACCATTGCCCCAATGGCCTAGCCATAGCCATTTCCTTTTGGCTTGTTATCACTGTTATTTTCTTAAAGGCATGTCAAATGTATAAATCCCTCATAATATGTATAGGAGCGCATAGATACAGGTTGGTTCTCCTGAGCCTCATCGGCAACAGGTGCATGTCCACCCTAACGGGACTTAGGGTGTGACAATCAATGAGCACAAATAAATGTATAAAAATATAATACTCAAATACTTATCTCTACAAATAGCTCAACTCAATTTATTATGTGACATAATATAGAGAAATACTTGAATAGAGAATTGATAAATCTCAGTGTGTAAAATAATAAACTTTACTTCTTGGGGAGTTTCTCTAATCGACAACTACAACTATGATCTTTGTGATGATACATCGTCTTACCCATGCTGCTAGAGCTATCCCATACTTTTCCGAGGTAAGGAACGAAAATTAGCGGAGTGGATCCATCCCAAAACTGGGCCATCTTAGTGGCAAGTGAGGAATTATCTTCAGGTACAATCCTATCCT
>JAOTQR010139639.1:0-20779 GCA_025774065.1 Solanum ossicruentum | reverse complement strand
AGAAAGGAATTCGACTTATTAGGTGATTACGTGTCCCTATCGGGCACTGGTCACGACCCCAGGGAAGGGTGTGACAGATAGATAGATATTTACTCAATTCTCATTTAAGAACTCAAGGACTCAAATCATCTTTAAGAAGAAGCTAATTAGACAAAACTCTACAACTCAATTATGAATATTCATGGGATCATCAAGCTAAATTAACTCAACCTCATACTCACATCAAAATCACAATCAGCATACTTAAGTCAAGGCTCTAGACTCCATCTGTAGGTTCATTCATGCATATTTTATGAAATAACATATAGGGCTTGTGAAAATATCTCATATGAAAATCATTATATCAGTAAAGCAAGTATATGATGATCATCAACGCATGAAAATACATATAAATATAAATATATATATATATATAAAATTTGCAAGAAAATACTTAAGAAAAAACATGTATGTAGACTCATTGGACTCTCAACCTCTCTATTACCATCAATGGGGCACATGGAAGAACAATTTCATGCTTTAATTTAGCCTTACATACTTGGTGTGAAGCTTTTAACAATCAACTACTAAGAACTCTCCTCAAACTCCTCAATTCCTCACTCTTCGTCTCTTCTCTTTAGCCCTAGTCTTTTTCAAGAACTTCGAAAGGCTTAGGAATGGGGATTAAAACCTTTTCACACTCAAAACGACCCATTTAGATTGTGTTTGAAGTTTAGGAGGGGTTGGGAAATGTCTGGAATGCCCCTCACGAAATTGAAAAAAAAAGGTTTGCCTCGGTTTGGATTTTCCCTCAGAAAATGCTCCGATCGAGTTTTCTAATCCTGTAGAAAATATTTGGACCAAATCTAAGGGTAAGTCCGCGTCAAGTCCACGTCGCGCACCTATCGCGTACTTATTCCAGAAATTATTTCGCATTGAAAAATTGTCTTTTGATATAGTTGCTCTAAAAATCAACCAAGACCCCTTCCCCACTTAATTTTTCATGCTGATCGCATATCTGGCCTTGGATTTGCCATCAGAGCATGGAAAGACGTTTATATCTACACATCTCTCTTCTAAATATATTTTGGTAATTTTATTAGTCTTTAATCTCCCCCTTCCCATCGTTCGTCCTTGAATGATAAGTAAAGGTGGACATCAAGACACAAATACAATCAAGACTCCTTTGAATACTCATTCAATCAATCAAACTTTCGACTATTTATCAATCTCTACTCAGACTTAGGAATAGATACATCAACTCAGGAATAGACAAATCAATTTAAGTCAAGGGTAAGGACATTACCGTCAACATTCTCATCATCAGGCACGAATAGATGCAGATATTTAGCTCTTATCCCTTCCTCAGCTTCCAATGTGGCTTTCTCAATGCATTGATTTCTCCACAGGACTTTGACTGAGGCAATTTCTTTGGTTCTCAACTTGCGAACCTGACGATCAAGGATTTGGACCGAAATCTCTTTGTAGGACAAGCTATCCTTTACTCCAATACTCTCAACAAGGATCAACAGAGTAGGATCTCCTAAGTACTTCTTCAACATCAAGATGTGGAACACAGGATGAATTGCGTCTACCTCGGGAGGCAACTCTAACTCATAAGCAACCTTCCAAATCCTCTTCACAATCTAATAATGGCCAACATTGCAAGGACTCAATTTCACCTTCTTCCCAAATCTTATGACACCCTTCATAGGTGACACTATGCTCCAATCCTATCTCGTGGTGCTCCCGCAAGCAACGAAGTCGCGCACCCTCGTCTATAATAATTGCTTGAAGAAAAAAGAAGAGCAAAAAAAGTGGATTTCTGGAATAGGTAAATGCCTCTTTTTCTCCTTCAGTTGTCGGAATTAGTCCCTGTAAGTCAAGTGGCTTTACTTACACTCCTAAAGCTTTAGCTCGAGGCTCCGCTCCCTATTCTATTCTTTACAGCTTCCTTATCAGTCACCCTTTCTGCTCCTCTCCTTGAAGTCGAATGAGTTTCACTATGTGAAACGAATATCCGGCCACTGAGTACCTCTCACTTCGTTCGAGCTTCCTTCTTCCTTAGCAGTAACCCTAAAGCTTTAGCTCGAGCTCTTACCCTATCCTTTCAGTCGAGCTACTTCCTTCCTCTCCTTGAAGTCGAATGAGTTGAACTCTGTACGTTCAACGAATATACGGCTGTTTTACTCCTCTCCTTGAAGTCGAGCGACTTTGTTCCTATCCTTTCAGTCGAATGAGTGTAACTATGTGAAACGAATATACGGCTCTTACACTCCTATCCTTTCAGCCGAATGAGTTAGACTATGTGAAAGGAATGTCTCGTCTCCTTTTTCAGGCATACCCAATCATTTACCTCAAACTCTAAGTCTCTTCTCCTCACATCGATGTAGGATTTCTGGAGACTCTGTGCAGTCTTCAACCTCTCTTTAATGATCTTTACCTTCTCCATTGACTGGTGGATAAGATCAGGTGCAATTAACTCAGCTTCTCCAACCTCACACCACCCAATTGGTGATCTACATCTCCTCCCATACAAGCTTCATAGGGAGCCATTTGAATGCTTACATGATAAATATTATGAAATGCAAATTCAATCAATGGTAAGTGATCATCCCAATTTCCTTTGAAGTTAAGGACATAAGCTCTCAACATATCCTCTAAAGTCAGTTTGTATGTTCTGGCTAGCCATCTGTCTAAGGATGAAATTTTATACTCAAATTCACTTTAGTAACCAATCCTTTCTATAAGGATCTCCATAATTGGGAGGTGAATTAAGCTTCTCTGTCTGAGATGATAAACAAGGGAACTCTATACAACCTCACAATCTTGCGGATGTACAACTTAGCATACTCTTTTGCAGTATTAGTTGTCTTAACTACTAAGAAGTGAGTTGATTTAGTCATCCTATCCATAATCACTCATATCGAATCATGTTGCTTTCGAAACCCCGATAGACTAGTAATGAAGTCCATGTTGATCATCTCCGACTTTCATTCAGGAATCTCAAATATTTGTGCCAATCCATATGGCCTTTGATACTCAACTTTAACTTATTGGCAATTCGGACACACAGAAACAAACTCAGCAATATCCCTTTCATTCCACTACACTGATAGACTTCCCTTAAGTAGTGGTACATCTCGGTAGAGTAAGGATGATGGAATATCTAGAGCTACAGGCTTCAATCATGATTCTATATTGAACCTCTTCAACATCGGGAATGCACAATCTACCTAGGATCTCAACACTCCATCTCTCCATTTGGAGAAGACCATCACTTTCTGTTTGTGGACAACCTCCTTTTACTGAAGTATGACAGGATCTTGGTCTTGCTTTTCTTTCATCTCTTCCATTAAAAATGAAGCAAACCCATTCTGAATATTGACTCCTCCTTCATCATTCTCTTCAAGTTGAACTACCATTCGATGCACTTATTTAGCTAACTCCTTCTTTCCTTCCTCAACATGGGTTGTGCTACCCATTAACAACCTGTAAGAGCATCAACAACAATGTTAGCTTAACTTGGGTGGTAGAGAATGCTCATGTCATAATCCTTGAGCAACTCCAACCATCTCCTCTGTCACCGGTTGAGCTCCTTCTGACTAAAAACATAATGCAGGCTCTTGTGGTCAGTGAACACATCCATATGCACTTCATATAAGTAGTGGCACCAGATTTTAAGTGCAAATACCACCATTGCCAACTCAAGATCATGGGTTGGTTAGTGCCTTTCATGAACCTTAAGTTGTCTGGAATCATAGGCTATCAGTTTTCCTCTCTGCATCAACACACTACCCAATCCAACTCTTAACGCATCACAATATATCACAAAGTCCTCTATAACATCGGACAAGGTTAGGACAAGTGCAGTAGACAATCTAGTCTTCAACTCTTGGAAACTCCTCTCACATTCATCAGACCACTAAAATTTGACCTTAATCTGAGTCAATTTGGTCAATGGTGTGGATAGGGAAGCAAATCTGTCAAGAATCTATGATAATAGCCTGCCTATCCCAAGAAACTTCTTACATCAGTCAGAGAGGTCGGTCTAGGCCAGTTCTTAACCGCTTCAATCTTTTGGGCATCTACTCGAATCACCCAAAATAATGTGGCTTAGGAAAGCCACTGACTTAAGCCAGAACTCACATTTCAATAACTTTGCATAGAACTCATGGTGCTTAAGAGTTCGGAGGGCAACTCTAAGGTGATTGGCATGCTCCCCCTCATTCCTCCAGTACACCAAGATGTCGTCGATGAACATGATCACAAACATATCAAGATATTGTACGAACACCCTATTCATCAAGTCCATGAAGGTTACAGGTGCATTCATCAACCTAAAGGACATGACTAAGAACACAAAATGGCCTTATCTAGTCCTAAAGGCTATCTTTGGAATATGACATTCCCTCACTTTTAACTGATGGTAGCCAGATCTGAGGTCTATCTTTGAGAAATAAGAGGCACCCTAAAGTTGGTCAAACAGATCATCTATCCTGGGAAGAGGATATTTATTCTTTATCTTGATCATGTTCAGTAGCCTATAGTCGATACACATTCTGGGAGACCCATCTTTCTTTCACGAATAGGATAGAGGCACCCGAATGGGAAACACTCGGCCTGATAAAGCCCTTCTCTAAAAAATCTCTCAACTGCTCTTTTAACTCTCAACTCAGTGAGGAACATCCTATAAGGTAGTATTTAGATAGGATGGGTATTGGGCAAAATATCAATCCAAAGTCAATCTCCCTATCAGGAGGGACTTTAGGCAGATTCTGAGGAAACATTTCAGGAAACTCATTCATAATCGGGACAGACTCTAGAGTTGGAGACTCAACATCATCAGACTTAACTTGCACGAGGTAATAGATAGAACCTTTCAAAATTAGCTTTCTGTCCCTAAGGCAGGAGATAAGCTTCCCCTTAGGTACAACAGAATCACCCTCCACTCTAGAACTGGTTCATTGGGGAAATGGAACTCAATGGTTCAAGCTCTACAATCAATGAAACCATAACAGGTGCAGAGCCAATCCATCCCTAGGATTACATGAAAATCAATCATCTCTAACTCAATCAAATTAACAAGAGTATCCTTAGGATGGACGGGCACTACACAATCTCTATAAATTCTCTCAGCTAGAATTGACTCACCCACTGGAGTAGAAACATCAAAGAGGTTAAGAAGACTCTTAGAGGTTTTATCAAATCTACTGCCTACATAAGGAGTAACAAATGATAATGTGGCATCGGAATCCATCAAAACATAACAATCAAGAATATAGACTCAAATTATACCAGTCACAATATTTGGGGAATTCTCTTGATTTTGGAAACTACCTATGTCATACAAATGGTTTGTAGCTCCGCTTGCGCCTGACGTAGTACCTTTTTGGGTTTCTCTGGCTGGTAGGGCTGGTGTAGAAGATTAAGCCCGGTCAGCCCAGTTTAGACACTCTCTCTGACAGTATCCCACTTGGCCATACTTGAAACATGCATCACTCCCCTCATGGCATCTACCCAAGTGTAATCTGCCACACTTACCACATGGTGGCTTATCTTGTGAACCTTGAGCTAAACTAGCTTGTGACTGAGATCCCTGGGCTCCGAAATTCTAAGAACCCTAATCGTTCTTTTTTCTAGGCGTAGGTGCATAAGCAGATGATGGTGTTGGCCCTGACGGGAACTTATATTTATTCCCTCTCTTTCCAACCTCATGGTTGGATGTCTTGCCCCTCTTATTTTTATACTCTTCCCTGTGTTATCTCTCTTCATTAGCTTGTTGTACATAAGTCATGATCTCCCGATATCCATATCGCTCACAAGCATAGCTCTCCTTCCAACTTTCTTTGGCCCTTTTTTCAGCCCATTAACATAGATCCCCATTCTCCCCCACATGTTAGCAACCATATATGGAGCATAGCGAGATAGCTGAGTGAAGTTAAGCCCATACTTTTGCATTGTAATAGAGCCTGTTTCAGATTAAAAACTCTTGTACATTGGCCTTCCTTAATTCTCTTGGAAATAAATGCCTCAAGAAGGCTTCCTTGAACACTGCCTAATTCAGCAATGCGGCTTCCATTCCTCTACCCTTCTTTAATTGGTCAAACCATAGCCATCAGCCACATGCATTACCTGGAACACCTTCTGAAGCTCCTCCACATAGTTCTCTAGATCCTCATTAGATGCAGACCCTGTGAACTCAGGTGGATTCATCTTCAAGAATTCATGGACTCCAGATGTGTCATGTGTATCCAGTCTACCTGCTCTTTGCCTCGTAGCAGGTGTTGTGACAACCTGGTCTAGAGTTTGGATAGCCTAGTGAAGCTCATCATTAAAAATCTCAGCTTGTGGGGGTTGCTCATCAAGGACAGTTGGATCCATAGGCTCCTCATGTCCTTGAGGCTCAGGTGGGTTGACATTCTGTCTGGCAGGATACCTTCTACCTCTGATGGCTCTTCTTAGAGGCATGTTTATAACTCTGCAACATGTAGAGCACGAATTAGAAGAGAGTTTCATAGAGTTTTAACTCTATCGCACGAATTAGATCATGAAAGAAGTGTAAAGATTCTTAATATCCTATAGCCTATAAATAAGACTCTACAAGACACAGCTTCATAGACTCCCTAGTACATTTGAACTCTGTGCTCTGATGCCAAGTTTGTTACGCACCAGGAGGGTACCCTAGACGTGGTCGGCACTCATAGACTATTGCTAGTCACCAAGCGAACCACTTAGCCTCATTACATAAATTCATTCAATAACTAATAAATCAGCGGAAGAGTAAAGATAGTAATGGGAAATCTAAGTCTCAAATATCATATCAAATAAATAGGATAGTATCGAAGAAACTAGTTCAACAAAGTCTCAACATCAATAACTCAACTCTAGTATATAAAGCCTCTATCAGTATCAAATACTGCCAATGACAAATCCATGACTACCTCAACTCAATAGTAAAGCTAACTCAAATCTAACTCTATAAAACTTGATGAAAATCAAACATGATCCTCCGAAGTAACAGAGGCTCACTAACTTAGCTGAATGCAAAGATCCTCAACGGTGCGCCTATTGAAGATCTCTAGTACCTACCTCTGCATCATAAATTGATGCAGTCCAAAAGGGACGTCAGTACGTGGAATGTACGAGTGTGTAAAATGGATAAATGAAATAGATACATGTAGAATAATGTAGAAATAGCATCAACTCAGAAGATACTCAATCAGAATGTCAAACGTCTATCTAAAGCAAGAATAAGAAGTAGACAAATGACCCATAAAATACCAATAAAACCTTATTAATCAACTCAACTCAACTCAATTCTACTCAACTCAACTCAATTCAACTAACTCAACTCGACTCAGAGTACTATCAATATGGGACCTTTCTGAAAGTTTCTCTTATCTGATAACAATCACTTATGAGCTAGTGATTATACAATAATCCCGCTAATACTGCCACCGCCATTCCGTGTTTTCCAAGTTAAAGAACAAATTGAATCCACTAGGGATCTAGCCTCAACAAGTCTTCTATTGCTTTTAGGGACTTTAACTCAAGAGGGAACCTCAATGTTATGGTTCTATCCTCACCTACGCTTCGCGACGTAGTTAATGAGTGTGAGTTGGATTTATTCTTACTCATTTTGGTGCTCAATACTCCTCCTAAGAATTAATGCTCATAAAACTCCTCATCTCAATCATTCATCTCAATTAGCCTCGTGGAGGCTCTCATCATCTCAATTAGTCTCATAAAGACTCTCATCAACTCATTAACTCACTCAACGGGGACTTTTGGCCTAACATCTCAATTATCTCATTAACTCAATTCTCATTTAAGAAATTAAGGACTTAGATCATCATTAAGAAGAATTCAATTAGATAGAACTCTAGAACTCAGTTATGAATAGTCATGGAATCATCAAGCTCAATTAACTCAACCTCATACTCACATCAAAATCACAATCAATATACTCAAGTCAAGGCTCTATACTTCATCTCTAGGTTCATTCATGCATCATTTATGAAATAATATATTGGTTTTGTGAAAATGTCTCATAGAAATATCATTAAATCAGTAAAGCAAGTATATGATGATCATCAACGCATGGAAATACTCCAGAAACATGTATGTAGGCTCATTGGACTCTTAACTCCTTTATTACCATCAACAGGGCACATGGAAGAACAATTCCATGCTTTAGTTTAGCCTTACATACTTTATGTGAAGATTTTGACAATCAACTTCGAAGAACTCTCCTCACACTCCTCAATTCCTCTGTCATCTTCTATTCTCTTTAGCCTTAGTCTTTTTCAAGAACTTAAAAAGGCTTAGGAATGGAGATTAAAATCCTTTTTACACTCAAAATGACTCATTTAGATCATCTTTGAAGTTTAAGAAGGATTAAGAAAGATCTAGAATGCCCCTCATAAAATTTGAAAAAATAATCTGCCTCGATGCAGCATGGTCCACGACGCGGACATGGTGCAGTTTCGGGTTTTTCTGCTGAAAATTCTCCAACCGAGTTTTCTAACCCCATAGAAAATATTTAGACCAAATCTAAGTGTAAGTTCGCGTCAGGTGCACGTCGCATGTAACGACCCCAAAATATGCTCGAAAATGTGCCTTAGAAGTGCTCAGAATCGTAATTTCCATATATCTCAAAATTTGTGCGCATTATCGAAAATTTGAGTTCATTTTCTTGTTTAGGGGGTCATTTTGAGTGCAAAATAGGTCTAACCCTGATTTAAGAGCGAATGATTAGCAATTTTGATTTTCCAAGAATGCAAACTCCAGTTAGGTTTATGCACCCCTGGTGCGACGTTGCTAGGGCGCGCAGATGAAGAAATCTTATTTTCACAGACCTGTCTATTTTCCTGCCTAGTTAATTTTTGTGTGGTCCAAGACTTTTGGGTCTTGGGCCTATGTGTTCCAATACATAAAAATACCTATACTTAACCATTTTTCTCCCGCATATTATTCTATACATTTCCCAATACTCATTCAAACACTTAGTCAATAATTTACTCCTAAACTCAAGTTTCAAAACCCTCTCCGGATCTAAGGATTTTCTCTCAAGCTTCAAGTTACATCTCCAATCTTCATCAAGTTCATCTCCAAAGCTAAGGTATGTGATTTTCTTTCATGGGTTCCTTTCACCCATGATAGGAAAGATCTTTTACTCAAAATTGCATAATTTAAAGTTAATTTATTCATGGGTCTTATTCATTAAGAAATTTACTGCACACTATGTTGGGTTTATGAAATTGTGACTATTTTACTATGTTTGGAGCTATGAATCTAAGGTTTATTGTGAGAATGGATGAAGGATTTTGGTGTACATTGTTTGAGGGTGTTACTAAACATCCATTGATGGCTTTACAATGATTTTTCTAGAATGATTTCACTCTTGAATTGCATGGTTTTACACTAGCATTACACACCATCTAAGTGTTTGATAAAATGTTCAGTTATGGATTCTTGAGAAATTGAAGGTTCAATGTATGCCTGATGAGTTAAATAACTATATGATGATGATATGATGATATGGTGATGATGATATGATGGTGGGATGATGATGAAATGATGATACGATGATGATGAATTTATGATGGGACGATGATGAAATGATGAAGGGGTGATGAAGAAAAGGAATGTATATGTATGATGATGAAAGTAGTGCATATATATGTATATGATATTATCTCTATATAGTGTTAGGGGTGACCAAGCCTAGCTGGGGGGTTTTAGGCCCAGGTAACCTATCGAGGGGTTGGTACCTTAGTCGCCTAGCTCGGGGACTGGTAGGCCCGGGTAACCTCATTGGGGGCTGGTATCTATCAACCTTGATGGGGGTTTATACTCTGTCAACCTTGATGGGGGGTTTGTGCTCTGTCAACCTCGGTGGGGAGTTTATACTCCATCAACCTCATGGAGGGGTTTGTACCTCATGCCCCTATCCAAGGGGGTGGTAGGCCTTGGCTTGTACTATAATGGTCACTCCTTACACTCGTACTATGATCTATATAAGCATGTTTTTACTTCAATCATCATGCATACATGTCATATTGTTAGTATGTTATTCATTGTTTATGATTATGCATTTTGCCTATGATGCCTACCTCTTGTTGCATTGCATCCTACATACTTAGTATATTCAAATATACTAATGCATGCACTATGTCTACATGATATCACCATGTAAGAATCGGTGTACAGCTTGATCATCCTCCTCCTCCACGTGGCTAGTACGATTTCTATTAAGCTTGTTGGTGAGTCCTCCATTTCGGGGATGTAACTTATGATCTCTTGCTATGTATTAAGACTCTCTCTTTTGACTTATGTATTAACTATGAGGGTGAGCCTAGTTGCTTTGTCTTGGCCGCTGCTCTTATTTATGTAGTAGAGGTGTTGTTTGACATGTCATGTATCTATGTTATGAGCTTTGACTATATTAACTCTTGATGTTTATGATATGGAAGTTACCCTTAGTCCTAATTACCTTTGTTTACATTTATCTCTTATTGTCATTCCAATTACTTCCCCGACCAAGGATATGTAATGATATGCTACGAGGCTTACTTGGAGTTCCTTCGGGTTCCCCATTTGCTGGTCACTTCTAGGCCCTAGGCTTGGGTCGTGACAATCGTGGTGTCAGAGCACTAGGTTGTTAGATCCTCAAAGTCCAACACACTGTGTTGATTAGAGTTTTATTCATGGTTGTGTTGTGCACTACAACTATGAGTAAGAGGCTATGATATGTTTTACGAAATGTTTCCCTTCTTCATGTTCTAAGTCGTGCTATAGAGTTGAAGTACGCTTTCCCCTTAACGGTTGTTCTTTTCTATACTAGATCATGCCTAATATGAGGGGAAGATGAGCTCATATGCCCAAGGAGCAACCGTCCAATAGAGAGCTTAGGGATGCTCTCACCTTACTTGCACAAGTGGTGGCTAATGAACCAACCAAGGGGCCCAATCCCCTCATGCTTCTACACTGACCTCTCGGGTAAGAGACTTCATAAGAATGAATCCCATGGAATTCCATGGTTCAAAAGTGAGTAAGGACCCCCAAGAGTTCATTGATGAGGTCTATAAAATATTATCCATCGTGGGTGTGAGTCCAGAGGATAAGGCAGTGTTGGCGGCTTATCAACTCAAAGAATAGCACAAATATGGTACAACCAATGGAAGGAGGAAAAATGAGTTAATTATATGGTGCTTTAGGAGGAGTTCAAGGTGGCCTTCCGTAATTGGTTCTTTCCCCTTGAACTTAGGGAAGTTAAGTTGATGGAATTTATGAATTTGAGACAAGGGTCTATAAGTGTGAGGGAGTATGCCCTCAAGTTTACCCAACTCTCTAAGTATGCTCCGCATTTGGTAGCCGACTCGAGATCTAGGATGAACAAATTTGTGATGGGTGTTTCTGATTTGGTTAGTGAAGAATATCGATCCGCCATATTGATTAGTGATATGGACTTGTCATGTTTGATGACCTATGTTGAGCAAATGGAAGAGGAGAAATTGAGGAAGAGAAGGGGGCATAAGGCCAAGAGGGCCCGTTTTGAGGGTAAGTTCCAAAGGAGTGGCCGGTTCTATCAAGGCCAAAGGTCTACTCATGCATTTGATAAGAGGGTTGCAAATGATCTTTCGAAGGCCCAAGGTGTTAGGGATGTGGCTCCTATTGATGTGTGTCCGAAGTGTGGTAAGGGTCATGGTGGCCCACGTTTGAAAAATACTGGTGCTTGTTATGGTTGTGGGGGAGTTGGGGCATAAGGTGATAGATTTCCCTCGAAATCACAACAAGGGCAAGGAGGTTCGTCCACAAGGTGCTAATGCGGTCCTATTGGGAGAGGTGGCCAACAAGATGGTGCCACAATGCATAACCAGCTCTATGCTTTGCATATGAGGCAAGGGGTTGATGAAGTCCCCGATGTTGTTAACGGTATGTTGAAAATCTTTGACTTTGATGTGTATACATTGATTGATCCGGGTGCCACTCTTTCTTTTGTTACCCCCTTTATTGCCCAAAAGTTCCATGTTGACCTCGAGTTGTTACATGAGTCATATGAGGTGTCTACTCCTATTGGTGCATCTATTGTTGCTAGAAGAGTTTAGAGAAGTTTTCCTTTTTGCATCTTACATAAAATATTACCTTGTAATCTTGTTGAATTAGATATGGTTGACCTTAATATTATTCTCGGGATGGATTGGTTGCATGCATACTATGCTTCTATTGATTGTAGAACCCATAGGGTCAAATTCCAATTTCCAAATAAACCCGTCCTTGAGTGGGAGAGTCAAGATGTGGTGGTCAAGGGTAGATTCATCTCTTGCATTAAAGCTTGTAAGCTGATCTATATGGGGTATCTTTACTATCTTGTAAGGGTTAGGGATGTGGAGTCTAAAGTTCTTCCCATAGAGTCGGTTCCGGCTATAAACGAGTTTCTTTATGTCTTCCATAATGATCTTCCCAGTGTTCCTCCCGTAAGGGAAATAGACTTTGGCATAGACCTCCTCCCTGATACTCAACCCATTTCATTTTCCCCTTACCATATGGCCCCGGTAGAGTTGAAGGAATAATTGAGGGACTTGTTGGAGAAGGGATTTATTAGACTTAGCCAATCTCCATGGGGTTCTCTGGTATTGTTTGTGAAAAAGAAGGATAGGTCCCTTAGGATGTGTATTGACTACTGGCAATTCAATAGGGTCAATATCAAGAATAAATATCCTCTTCCAAGGATTGATGATTTGTTTGACCAATTGCAAGGGGCTAGCTGATGTGCTGTCAAAATACAGCACATTTGATGCCTAAAACAAGGGATTTTGTGAGCTCTTATTGCAATTTTTTATGATTTTTATGTGTTTCTGTGTTGTTCTTGCAGAAAAATAAGGTTGACATGATTTTGTAGAAAAGTTGCAAATTTTACTGAAGCATAGGACAAACAAAGTCACCTATGAGTCGTAGTCCAAACTACGAGTCATAGGATGCTATAGTAGCATGACACAGAGACCAAACATCAGAGATCTGCTAAGTGGAGGTCAACCCTATAAGGCCACCCTACACTACGACTCGTATAGGTGTATTCGTAGCAGGAATCAGAGAGCCCAAACTTTGTATCAACAACTGAAGGCCTAGACTACGAGAGGAGTATGCGAGTCGTAGCCCAAGCTATGACTCATACCAGTGGGTCATACTAGTTGGGTTCAAGATGTCAAGAACCTGATACGAGACCCCGCGTACAACTCGTAGGTCACCCTATGAGTCATAGCTGTGAGGCGTACTAGTTGCCAGGTGTCTTTTTTGTATAATTTTTAGGGTTATTTTGTAACCACTATAAATATTTTAAGTTAGTATTTTATTCAGGAGATTCGAAATTGAGAGGGGAATATCAACTTTGAATATTCTCTCAAGAAACTTTTAGGTTTTTAATGTAGTTTATCATTCTCTCTTAGAAAATCCTATTTTGGGGATTGCAAATCTTGCTTTGTGCTTATTATCAATCTGTCAAGCTGGTGATTTGCAGCCTGTGGTGTCTTCAATCTTCACTTCTTTGGGTAAAATTCTCAATCAAGTCTTTTATTTGCATTTTTGTTGGTTTTTCCTTAGCTATTAGCACCCACAACTTGGGGTTGTGGGAACCATAGGTATTTGATTTGAGATAATCTAGGTTTATTGCATTTCTATGATTGGGGTTTTACATGTATTGTCTATTTCTCTTCATTACGATTGTAGTTTGGTAGTGGCCACACCAAACCCCACCTACTATCATGATCCCGACGAAGATAGTGACGAATAGGAAAAGAGAAATAGATGACAGAATTCGATTGATGTGTTCTCATCTAATCAACCAAACCTAACCAAGGGGAAGTTGACTGGGACAATAGGCAACGGCTAGTTGGCACGCCATAGTAGCCGACCAAGCGCCATAGTGAAATTTGACCTTCACCTTCACAAGAGGGCTGGAAGAACCTAAGTTACCATCTTGCATGCAAAACTCCAATTGTAGTTATATTACCTAGGGTAATCGAGTCAACGAACCATGGGGAACACAATTCCAAGTTGTCCCTAAAATTGAGTGTTTTTCCACACTGTAGTATAGTGTTTATTTTATTTTGTTCTTGAATCACAAAACCTTTCCCCCCGAGATTTTAGTTATCGACACTCAAAATGCTTGATAGTGAATTCTTGTAGTCAAACCCTGTATTCTATGTGTGTTCGACCCTAACCTTTGGTTAGGTTAATTGCTGACAGCGACCACTTTCTTATTGGAGCGTGAATATCATCAAAATTATGATGCATGTCGGGGAATACAGCTAGGTTTTGACTTGATTTCATAATTAGTTAGTTCTAGTTTTAATTTCTAGAGTCTCATGTATTTAACTTTTGTTTTTGTTTGATTTTACTTTCAGGGTGTACTAGGTTGTATGCCTTGCACAAGAAGCCAAGTTAACCCCTTAGCTCCAATCAATTTGGAGATTCACCAGCATTTTAGAAGAATGACCCAAGTGAATGAGGATATAGTGGTTGAAGAGGATATGGATATGAATGATGATATAGGAAGAGGAGAATCCACCACCACAAGATAATAGGTCAGAGTTTAGGGACTTCAATGAGAATGCTTATGGATGGAACCAATATTGTTTGAACCCCATGGCCATGGATGTTATAGATGCTATTGTGTTGCCTCTACTACCGGCAGGTGCTAAGTTTTCGGTGTCGAGTGGATTACATCAAATGCTCCAAAACCATGGACTATTCACAGGGCTACCTTCAAAGGATCCCCACCGTCATCTCCAAAATGTGGCGTTTGTTTGCAAGAGTGTCATGGGGACACAAAATCTTTCTCTTGATGCCATTGGCTTAAGAGTATTCTCATTATCACTGACTAGGAACGCAATGGTATGGTTGTTCAAGCTTCATCCGAGTACCATAACAAGTTGGGTGAGCTTCAGAGAGTATTCCTTGAAAGGTATTTCCCAAGATCTAAGAAGTTGAAGCTCAAGGATCAAATAAAAAACTTTGAGCAATTGTCGAATGACTCTGTTAGGACAACATGGGAGAGATTTACTAAATCCTTGGGAATGGTCCCCGATCACAAGATTGTTAATAATGCCTTGGTTGAGATTTTCTATTGGGCACTTGATGAGAATAGTCAAGCTTGCGCCGACACAATCAAGGGAGGCATGTTCCTTGATCAACCTTTTGTATTAATAGCCATAAGAATGGAGCAAGTGGTTAAAACCAATAGAGCATGGGGTCAACGAGAGCAGGGTGTGATGAAGACTTCTTATGTGGTCAACACTAACAATGAGCAAGCAAAGGTCAATGAGGAGATCATAGAGCAACTTGCTCAACTTCGCACAAGTATGGACTTGGTTTTGAAGCAAAACAAAGCAAGTGTTCAAGCCGCTGTGCCAAAGAGAGAGCGCCAGATGTTGAATTGGTAAGAAGAGATAGCTATAGGAATGGTCCTTATGTGCTTTCTCACAATCGTAATGCTTGGTCAAGGAAGTAACTCTAGGATCAAAGAGATGTTCAACAAGTTGTTGAAGAAAGCCGATCACCATGATGAGACTTTGAAAGGAATGAAGATAGATATTTCAAGCATTAAACAAAAAAATACTCACTCAACGGCAATTAAACAACTGGAACAACAATTCAGGCAAATTTCTTCGCAGTTGAACCAATGCCAAAAGGGCACCCTACCAAGCAACACATTTCAAAATCCTAAGAATAAAGGGCACTGCATGGCAGTGATGACTCAGAGTGGCAAAAGTACTGTTAATCCTCCTATGCTAATGGTTAGAGATGGAAACCGTAGAAAGAGGGTAAACGAGGAAACTGAAGTGCCCAGCGTAAACGAGCAACCAAAGAAATATAAAACCTTTGCAAGGCCCTCACCACCTTTTCCCCAAAGGCTTGGGATGAGAAAAGAGGAAGGTAATTTTGAACAGTTCTTAGCGACACTTAAGTTGTCAGTGGACTTCCCTTTAGTTGAGGCTCTTGAGAGGATGCGGGGATATGCAAAGTGAATGAAAGATTTGGTCAAGAAGAAGCAAAGAGTTGGCCAAGACCTCTCCAAAAATTTTCAACATTGCAGCACTATCACCACGAAGTCTTTGGTGCATAAGCATGAAGATCTGGGTGTATTCACTCTACTATGCACAGTTGGGGAACTTGCATTTGTTAGAGCACTATGTGACTTGGGAGCCATTATCAATTTGATGCCTCTTTCCATATTCAAAATGCTTGGTTTGGGCAACCTTGTTCCTACAAAGATACAATTGTTGATGGCAGACAGAACAGTCAAAAAGCATGTGGGGATACTTTATGATGTGTTGGTTAAGGTAGACAAATTTATATTTCCCGTAGATTTCGTTATACTTAACTGTGAGGTTGATTTTGCAATTACAATCATCTTGGGGAGACCCTTCTTAGCCACAGGGAGAGCATTGGTTGATTTAGAAAAGAGTTTGCTAACCTTCATTTGGTGAAGAAACAGTTGTGTTTCAAGTGGGCCAGCCAGATAGAAGAAGTTATGAGTTTCAGGTTGTATCAATGATCGAAATGAGTGAGGATGACGAAGTAGAGATCCTGGTTGAGTTGAGGCTGGGAGTTGGACCTTTGGCAGTTGTGCTGATGAATTTCAATGATGACAACATACCTGATTATGAGGAAATAGTGAATGCTCTTGGGGTGTCATTTGGGCCCAGGTGACAGGCCAGGTTAGAATTAGACTTGTGCAACAGAGAAATTCTACATACGAAGCCTTCCGTAGAAGTCCCACCAGAGATAAAGTTAAAGGCACTACCAGTACATTTGAAATACGCATACTTGGAAGAGAATAGCACTTTGCCTGTCACAATTGTAGCTGACTTGAATGAAGCCCAAACAGAGGCCCTCGTCTCCGTTCTCAAACAATTCAAAAGGGCCATCGGGTGGACAATTGCAGACATTATTGGCATACCTCCGAGGATATGTACTTATAAGATTCAACTGGTCTAGGATTACAAGCCCAGCATCGAGCATCAAATATGGTTGAACCCTCTAATGCAAAAGGTTGTGCGTAAAAAAATCATCAAGTGGTTAGACGCAAGAGTAATCTACCCAATCGCCAATAGTGAATGGGTCAGTCCAGTGCAATGTGTTCTAAAAAAAGGAGGTATCACAGTGGTGCCTAATACAAAGAATGAGTTAATCCTTATGAGACCGGTTACTAGATGGAGAGTGTGTATGGATTGCAAGAAACTCAATGCTTCTACCGAGAAAGATCATTTCCCTATGCCCTTTATGGATCAAATGCTTGATAGACTAGCAGAAAAGGGATGGTATTGCTTTCTTGACGAATATTCTGGATATAATCAAATCATTATTGCTCCTGAGAATTAAGAGAAGACAACTTTCACATTCTCATATAGTACCTTTGCATTTAAGAGAATGTCGTTTGGATTATGCAACACTCCAACCATGTTTCACAGATGCATGATGTCTATTTTCTCAGACATGTTTGAAAGCATTATTGAGGTGTTAATGGATAATTTAGTAATCTTGGATGGAGCCGAAGATTCACTATTTTTTGGCTTTGGGGTATGATGGAATAAAGCAAAATGCCTCTTTAAATTGTCTGCGCTTCTTTCAATTGTGAAGTAGCAGTTAGTCAATGCAACTTTCGACGCTCATCATGGGTCATCTAGAAATAGTCGTGCTATGTTTTTAAACATAGGGGTCAGGCTGCGTACATCCAACCCCCCTTACCCCGCAATGGGCGGGAGCCTTTGAGGCATTGGGGTAATGTTGATGTTGATGTAATGGATAATTTAGTGTTGTTGACCAATCTTTTGAAGAATGCTTATTATATTTGTGTGATGTGTTATAGAGGTGTGTTGAGAGCCATTTGGTGCTGAACTGGGAGAAATGTCATTTTATGGTCAAAGAGGGCATAGTCCTTGGTCATAGGATTTCAGACAAGGGAATCAAGGCGGATAAAGCAAAAATTGAGGTTATCGAGAAACTTCCACATCAGGAGTTTTCTAGGACACGCAGGACTCTACTGTCACTTCATAAAGGACTTCTCAAAGATCTCAAAGGCCTTGTGCAAATTGTTGGAAAAAGATCCTAAGTTCGTATTTGATGATGCATGCATGCAAGCCTTCGAAGAATTGAAAAGAAGGTTGACTTCGGCACCCATTATTGTTGCTCCAGAGTGGTCGCAGCCATTTGAGCTAATGTGTGATACAAGTGGGGTTGTGCTAGGTGTGGTGTTGGGGCAGTGAAGGAAAAGAATTCTACATCCAATCTATTATTCTAGCAAAGCACTAAATGTATCCCAGAAAAATTATACAGTCACCGAACAAGAATTGCTTGCCTTAGTCTTTGCCTTTGAAAATTTTCGCTCCTACTTGTTGGGACTAAGATGATAATGCACAAGGACCATGCAATGCTCAAATATCTGATGGCTAAAAAGGTTGCAAAACCAAGACTGATCAGATGGGTACTCCTCTTGTAAGAATTCAATTTTGATGTTATCGACAGAAAGGGGTCAGAAAATCAGGTAGCGGATGAGCTTTCTAGGACAGGCAGGATTCTACTGTCACTTCATAAAGGACTTCTCTAAGATCTCATAGGCCTTGTGCAAATTGTTGGAGAAAGATGCCAAGTTTGTATTTGATGATGCATACATGCAAGCCTTCGAAGAATTGAAAAGAAGGTTGACTTCGGCGCCCATTATTGTCGCTCCAGATTGGTCACAACCATTTGAGCTAATGTGTGATACAAGTGGGGTTGCGTTAGGTGTGGCATTGGGGCATCGAAGGAAAAGAATTCTACATCCAATCTATTATTCTAGCAAAGCGAGAAATGTGGCCCAAAAAAATTATACAGTCACCGAATAAGAATTGCTTGCCTTAATCTTTGCCTTTGAAAAATTTGCTCTTACTTGTTAGGAGCTAAGGTGATAGTGCACAAGGACCATGCAGCGCTCAAATATCTGATGGCTAAAAAGATTGCAAAACCAAGACTGATCAGATGGGTACTCCTCTTGCAAGAATTCAATTTTGATGTTATCGACAGAAAGGGGTCAGAAAATCAGGTAGCCGATCACCTTTCTAGATTGGAAGATGAAGCTATGGTAAAGTTTGATGATGGACTTGACATCAATGATTCACTCCCCGATGAGAGAGTTTTGGCAGCCTCACATAACCTTATACCCTGGTTTACAGACTATGCCAACTACTTAGTGAGTGATATAGTGCCTCCAGATCAGAGCACCCATCAGTATCGCAAGTTTATACACGATGTAAAGAAGTTCTTTTGGGATGAGCCATATTTATTTTGCATTTGTGCAGATGAGATCATATGTAGATGTGTGCCAAAAATGGAAATGATTAGTATTCTTGAAGTATGCCACTCTTCATTGGTGGGTGGCCATCAAAGTGTTACATAGTAGTTGTTGTTAGTGGTCTATACATCAAGACACCCATGATTATGTAAAGTCTTGATAGATGTCAATGAGAGGGCGAGGTCTCATAAAGTCACGAACTTCCTCTAACTTCTATTTTGGTGATAGAACTATTCGAGTTTGGGGCATTGACTTTATGGGACCTTTTGTCAGTTCCCATGTTAATAAGTACATTCTGGTTGCAGTTGATTATGTCTCTAAATAGGTAGAGGTTGTATCCCTACCGAACAATGAACGTAAGAGTGTTACTAGGTTTCTCCAAACAAACATCTTTTCCAGGTTTGGTATACCTCACGCAATCATCAGCAATAGAGGTTCTTATTTTTACAACCGACTGTTCAAAGCTCTCCTAGAAAGATATAGTGTGAAGCACCGAGTGGAAACCCCGTACCATCCCCAAACAAGCGGGCAAGTAGAAGTATCAAATAGGGAAATAAAGCAAATCTTATCCAAAAGGGTGAGTGTGAATCGCACTGATTGGTCAAGAAAGTTGGATGATGCTTTATGGGCTGATAGTACAGCTTTCAAAACTCCAATCAGAATGTCCCCTTACTAATGGGTGTTTGGGAAACCTTGGCACCTGCCAGTTGAGCTTGAGCACAAGGCACTATGGGCACTGAAGAAGTTGAATCTAGACTGGAATGAAGCAGCAACACTTAGATTAATACAAATAAATAAACTCGATGAGTTTCAACTGCGTGCATATGAGAGCTCCACCTTGTACAAGCAATGAATGAAAGTTTAGAATGATCACAAAATTAAAAATCGCTAATTTGCTCCAGGAGACTTGGTCTTACTTTATAACTCTAGGTTGAGGTGGTTTCCCAGGAAACTCAAATCTAAGTGGATGGGGCCCTTTAGAATAGTACGCATTTTGAGTTATGGAGCTATTGAGTTAGAAATCAGGAATGGTAAAACTTTCAAAGTCAATGGACAGAGGGTCAAATTATATATGGCTGACATGGAAGAAATCAAGATAGTGGAAGACTAGGAACTTGAGGAGGCTTGAGCACAAAAGCTTCCTGTTGTACTACGACAATAAATCAGGCGCTTCTTGGGAGGCAACCTAAGGTATGCCCCTTGTACCTCTTCTATGTGTTTGTACTTTGAGGACAAAGTATTCTATTTTGGAGGGGTGTGGCTATGGATTAAGGTGAAGTCTGAGTAACCTCGAGTCCATAACATCCCCTATTTTTTACCCAAGGTTTTCTTGTCGTGATTCTTTTTCCTTGTGGATGTTTACTTCTGTTGAACTGGCATGTTTAGATAGTGTAGATAATGTGTAAATTCATAGTAATGTTATCTGTTGGCATATACATAGTCTTTAAATGCTTTTTGAATGAT
>JAOTQR010139621.1:0-20780 GCA_025774065.1 Solanum ossicruentum | reverse complement strand
TGTGTGTGTGTGTGTGTGTGTGTGCGCTTGTAAAATAGGCATAAGACTTCAAATCATTTACATGCATTAATAGGATTAAAGTCCAAAATAGATTCTTCATAATCATGCATAATTGGCTAAAAAGCCAAAACATTCTTCATGTTATACTTTTCATTCATAGGATAGCTTCTTCGGAGCACCTTCTTGAGAAATGAGTATGGACCCTTAGTGATAGCCCAACCTGTCTCAAACCTCAATCAATGCTACGTAAACATAGTGGTGTAAACACCCATAATTGCTCAAAGAGCCATAATCTTAGATATTTATGTGATCACATTCTTGTGATAACCATAATCTTATCAAATTAATTCACATAAACATAATTGGGTCTTCACCCACTTCATAACTTTCATAAAATCCCATGTACATGAATGAATATACTATGAATGATTAGATAGCATAGGTAATATAGATTCTAACTTAAATCAACAATACACTATGAAATTCAATTAAAAGCATATAGATCACCCATGCACAAATAAAGCTTTAAAGGGGACATAAACTTTCATAACTTAATAATTTAAATGCAAACCATCATATTAGGGCTTAAATTAACTTAAAATCATCAATCAAGCTAGTCCATACATCAATTGAATTTAATAAATCGTAATATTGAAAATCCAGATTTAAAGTAAGCTAAAATCATGCAAATCACTTGTAAAGAGTTTGGGTCTTCATGGTTGAAAGGGACCAAGAATCAAACCCCAGATACCTAAGCCAATGAAGATGATTCAAGATGAATTTGGTGAATAAGAGCCCTTCCTTAATTCCCAAGCTTTAAAACCCACAAGAGTTCTTTCAAAGCGACTTAAGAGTGACTTGAGAGAATTTCAAATGTGAGGAATAAATTTGGATAAGAGTAATAAAGTTTAGGTCATTAGGAATCATTTGGGTGGCATAGGAAGTCACAAGAGACCCTTATAATAGACTATACTTAAAAAAACACTATTAATGAAGCAAGTTGAAAAATTGAATAACATCATCTCAGGGGAGGCTATATGGTCCATGACACATCACGCGGACTGTATACTCATCTATGAATCAGCACTTAGAAAAATTATGCTTGACGAAGGTCCAAAACAGTAATCCCACACTTAGAATTTTTTGGCGAAATCATCCTCACGGGAGACTACACAGGTCATGTAGTGCCACACGGGCCGTGAAATTGCCATACCCCTCCCCTTAGAAAATTTCCCACCTTGAAGTTATGAGATAGTGATTCTATACTTAGAAAAATTTCACTCTAGAAGCCATACGGATGGCCTTACGGGCCGGGACACCCCACACTAGTTATAAAATTGGTTGTGTCACCATACATCACCCCAAAATTATGGGATGTCAAGCCAAGGCCACCACACGGCCTACCACATGGTCCGTGAGGTGTCAGGCAGACTGTGGTGGGTCCATATGTGGCATTCCTTAGTTTAACTCACTATGTTTAAGGGCTAAATATAATTCATAAGGCCAAGGGTCACTTCATAGAGGCTCACACGGGCCGTCTGACCTCACACGGACTATGAGAGCTTGTAACACCCTGTAACTCCATGCTCTTATGTATCCATGTTTAAATCTTTATTTGTGGAGGTGGGAAGTGTATTAGGGTCATGGGAGACTTCTAGTACTTAACAGGTTTAAGACTTCCCTTCGAGTTGAGTTTTGGGTGTTGGTTTGTTCCAAGGTCAACTTTAAACTAGCATAACTTTTAGCACATTTGGAACTGGATGGCCCACAACATGTTAAGTAAAAACTCTTTGAGTTAGCTTTTCAACACACTTGATTTCACTCATTTCGAGTTCAGATGAAGGAGTTTTAACCATTTTACATGAGACTCTCCCATGTAGTGAAACCACACGGGCACCTTGACGGGCAATAAGGCTTTGGATGAGCTTTGTGGATTGTATTGAGCTGGAAAAGGCCATTTTTGTCATAATGTGGCACGACCAGTGGCATGGGCCGTGTGGCTAGTCGTGAAGCATGCTCAAGTGAGGAATAGTGGGCGTGGGAGGTGTTTTGACCAAGTGTGGTGTCACGGGCACCTTGGACGAGCCGTGGAAGGTCAGACGGCGCATGGCCTTAGGGCGTGGGGTGGCCTGGAATCTTTTTTTTCTCTAAGTGTGGTTCAACGGACCACTACATGGACCATGTGGGACCATGTAGCACCACATGGCCCGTGAAAGTGGCCCGTCAAAGTGACGATTATGGTAATTTTTCTAAGTTTTCCAACTTCCAATTTTTGATCAAGTCTCATCTCATGTGCACTCCAAACAACCCATGTGAAATGACCCCAAAAAGTACCCGAAAATGTGCCTCGAAAGTACTCGAAATCATAATTTTCATATATCTCAAAATCCGTGCGTTATTTAAAAAATCCGATTTCATTTTCTTGTTCAAGGGGTCAAATTAAATAGTAAATTGGTCTAAACCTAATTTTAGAGCAAACGAATAACAATTTAATTTTTCCAAAAACCTAATTCCAGTGAGTGGTGTGCGTCAGTGGCACGACGCGCCACAGTGATATTTCTTGCCAGTTTTATTCAGTCAGTCCAAGACCTTTGGGTCTTGGCCTTAAGCCTACCCATATGTGAAAATACCTATAATTAGTCTTATTTCACTCTCATATCATTCAAGACATTCCCAAACACTCTCTAAAACACTTAGATAATATTTCCTCTCCAAAGTTCAAGTCCCAAAACTCATCTAGATTCTAAGGTTCTCATTCAAGCTTCAAGTCTCCATCTCCAATCTCCTTCAAGGATTCTCCAATGTCAAGGTATGTGGGTTTCTTTCATGGGTTCCTTTCACCCATGATGCCCAAGCTTTCTTTTATCTAAAATTGCATGATTTAAAGTTTATTTACACATGAGTCTTACTTATTATGAATTTCATTGCACACTATGTGTGGATTTCAAGAAATTATGGTTGTATTAGTATGTTTTGAGCTATGAATCTAAGACATATTGTGGGATTTGATGACAAGTTTTGATGTATATTGCTTGAGGGTGTTATCAAGTATTTATTGATGGTTTTACATTGAATTTTCTAGCATGATAACACTCTTGAATTGCATTGTTTTACAGTAGCACTACACACCCACCTAGTGTTTGATAAAATATCCAGTTATGGATTATTGAGTTGTTAAAGGCCTAAAGCATGTCATGAGTTGAATGATTTTACAATGATGATAGGAATGTTTATGTGAGCTATTATCATGAAAAAGTACCTATGATGTTGCAAGTAGATTGTTGGGTTCTCATGTTTGATGTGGTCTTGTGAAAATGGAGAAGGCCCTCCCTTGATGCTTGAAATGTAATGGTTTGATGAGCTAGTTCTATGATTCCTATGAAAAAGGTCATGCCGTAAGGTAGAGTGACTATGGTCCCCACCGAAAAGATCATATCGTAAGGTATGGATACCCTATGAAAAAGGTCATGCTGTATGGTAGAAATACTAATGGTTTCCACTGAAAAGATTATATCGTAAGGTATGGACATTCTACTAAAAAGGCCATGCTGTAAGGTAGAATGAATCATGGCTCCTACCCAAAAGATTATATCGTAAAGTAGGGGGTATCTTATACTACCTATCAAAAAGACTGTTTTGTACAGTAGGAGTATTGGTAACACTGTCCAAAAAGGTTATACCGTAAGGTGAGTGAGGACTATTTGGCCCATTTCATGAAGGTTGGTAAAAAGGGTTTGAGTATGTATTTTATATTGAGTTTACATTCCTTGATCATGATTTACAAGAATATTTTACCTTAAGCATTGATCATATATGCCATATTGCTATTATGCTATTTATTGCTTATCATTATGCATTTTGACTATGTTGCCTATATCTTGTTGCATTGTATCCTACATAGTTAGTACATTCAAACGTACTAACACATACTCCATGCCTAGAAGAGGTCACCATGTAGGGACTGGGGCATCGATTGATCACTCTCCTCCTCCTAGCTAGTACTTCCATTCAAAGCTAGTTGGTGATCCCTCAAATCCGGGGATAATGACTTTCATCCCATGTTATGTATTAGGACTCTCTTTAAATTAATGTATGTTTATGACTATGAGGGTGAGCCTAGTTGCTTGTGTTGGCCCCGCTCTTATCTATATAGTAGAGGTGTTGTTGGACAAGTTATGTATTTATGCTATGAGACTTGACTCTCTCGTTTCTTGTTATTTATGGTATCAATAAGGTCCCTTAGTCCCATTTTCCCCTTTTGTTTACTATCTCTATCTTCGATTTTAATTACTTCCGTGACAAAGATGTGTAATGATTTGCTAAGAGGCCTGTCTGGGGTTTCCTTCGGGTTCCCCATTCACCGGTCTTGGCTAGGCCCTAGGTTCGGTTTGTGAAAAAGGTTGTATCAGAGCACAAGCCCCACATGCTCCTACCCCTGGATCTAAGTTGAGAGACTTCATGAGGATGAACCTGCTGGAGTTCTATGGTTCAAAGGTGGATGAGGACCCACAAGAGTTTATTGATGAGATTTATAAGGTATTGGCCATCATGGGTATTAGATTGAACGATAAGGTGGAGTTGGCGGCATACCAACTCAAGGGGGTAGCACAAATATGATTTACTCAATAGAAGGAGGGGAAGGGAAACAATAATGTGGTTCTATGAGAGGATTCTAAGGCAGCCTTTCTTAATCTTTTCTTCCCTCTTGAGCTTAGGGAGGCAAAGATGGTAGAGTTCATGAATTAGAAACAAGGGTCAATTAGTGTGAGGGAGTATGTCATCAAGTTTAACCAACTCTTTAAATATGCTCCTCACTTGGTTGCCGACCCAAGGGCTAGAATGAAAAAGTTTGTGATGGGTATCTCCGATTTAGTAAGTGAAGAATGCCAGTCCACAATGTTGATTAGTGATATGGATTTGTCTTACTTGATGACTTATGCCGCACCAATGGAGGAGAAGTTGAGAAAAAAAAAAAGGGGTAATAATACCAAAAGGGCTCGATTTGATGGTGGCGCCCAAGGTTTGGACTCCGATGATGCTCCAAGCAAGAGAGTTTCTAAGATTGGGGTGTCAAACCCAAGTCCCCAAGGAGATGATGTGGTGTCTCATCCTAGATGCCCAAAATTTGGGAGGAAACATGGTAGTACATCTTGGAGGAATACGGGTGCATGCTTTGGGTGTGGTGAAATGGGCCACAAATTTTCGGATTGCCTATATGCTCAAAACAAGGGTAAAGGTGGTAATGTTAATCAAGATTTTGCTCCAACATATAATTGGTTCTATGCTCTTCAAAGGAGGCAAGGGGTAGATGAGGCACCCAATGTTGCTACCGGTAAGTTGAGGTTTCCTTTGACTTGGATATATGTACATTAGTGGGTCCGGTGTGTCACCATTTCTTTCTTTGTTATTTTTGGTTGCTAGTGGGATTATTGTGTGTGTCCCGAGTTGCTATATGAATCTTTTGGTGTCTACCCCTTTGTTAAGTCTATTGTTGCTAGAACGTTCATAAGTATTGTTATGTGGTCATGTTGCATCTAGGTCTTGCCTTGTGATTTTGTTGGATTGTATATGGTGCGTTGTAAGATCATACTTGGAGTGGATTAGTTTCATCCATATTGTATCTCCTTTGGTGGTAGTGCCCGTGGAGTTAGATTCCAACTCCTTAGTGAACCCATATTTGAGTGGGAGGTGGTCAAGAGGTGGGCCCAATTCTTGTCTTAAGGTACCATTGATCTCTAAGGGTGGCATGTATCGTCTTGTGAAATTAGGGGTGTTGAACCTAAGTTATCTTGTTTATTGAGTTGTTTTTGGTGGTAGATCAGACCTTGAATGTCCTTTCCGATATGTTGAATTTGTGTTAGTGTCTTTTAGTTGGCTAGTGCACTGGATATGTCTATAGGTCTCATGAATAGGGTCTTTAACCCCTACCTCATTATGTTTGTGGTGGTCCTTGGTGTTGATATGTTGGTTTGTTTCCGAAATTGAGGAAGAGCTTGTGAATCTTTTGAGAGTGATGTTTAGTAATTTTGATGTATGTAAGGTTTCTTGTGAATCATGGGAAGTGGAACTCTTTGGGGGTAACAAGAGGGTAGTTGGAGAAGTTCACCGGTTGACTAGGTTAGTAATGAGATTAGGTGATGTTGAGATTGGTTGTGTAGTGGCTCTGATGGTTCCAAGTCTTCTTGGATTGAAGAGGTCTAGTTAAGCAAGGTCTTAATCCCTGTCTTGATAGAGTAGATGGTCTTGGCGAGGGAAGGTAAGGTAGAGGTTTTCTCCCAAGGAGGAGATGGTGTCTTTAGATACTAAGGTAGGCTATAGGTGTTTGCGTTGATGATTCGGTTCACTTAGAAGTCCTACCCATGAAGGGTGTGGCTCGGATGGAAAGAAAGGAAAATGAATTTATGGTTTGTAGGTTCTTGTATAGTGTTGAGGAAGATTGGTAAGATTGCATGTGAATGGGAATTGCTACGGATATGGATATGGTTTGTCTGATTCTTCATGCTTCTAGGTTGAGGGGAGGTGTTGGTGATTTTAGTGCTACAGAACTCTTTGAGGTTGTGGGTGTTGTGGAGGATAAGCTAGCTTAGGAGAAGGTCTTGGTGGGAATATTGTATGAATGGGTGAAAAAGTTGATTAATAAGGGTGTAGTGCTCATAAAGACCCTTTGGAGGAAGTGTCAAGTCGATAGTGTCTCTCGGGGAGCCGGAGCGGGCATGGAGAAGCAATACCCGTATCTCTTTCATTCTATTCAGGCTTATGATAACCCATTAGGTCCTTTTATGATTCCAAGTCTCATGCTTCAGCCCCTATGTCACTTGCATGTATTCATGTTTATGTTGGACATGTTCATGATGATTTTGACAATCATGTTAAGATTTTGAAAATGGTGTTTAAATGTATTGTTGTATTCTTGTTGGGGATGATTTCTTCATGATTACCCTTCTTATTTATGTTTCTTTTACATTTGGGGATGACTGTTCTCAAGGGCGAGATATTGAAATGACCCAAAAAGTGCCTGAAAATGTGCCCCAGGAGTATCCTAAATCGTAATTTCCATATATCTCAAAATTCGTGCTTTATTTCAAAAATCTGACTTTATGTTCTTGTTTAAGGGGTCAAATTGAGTGGGAAATTGATCTAACTCCAATTTTAGAGCAAACAAATCACAATCTGTTTTTCTAAAAATTGAATTCCAGTGAGTGGTGCGCGTCATTAGCGCGGTGCACCACAGTGTTATTACTTACAAGTTTTGGTGAGATGGTCCAAGGCCTTTGGGTCTTGAGCCTAAGCCTTCCCTTGCATCAAAATACCTGTACTTAGTCTTATTTTATCCTCATATCATTCAAGACATACCAAAACACTCTTTCAAATACTTAGATAATATTTCCTCTCCAAAGTTCGTCCTAAAACTATAACACCCTACACCTTACAATATTGGCACAATGCAAATGAAACATGACATAGTTTGCTCAAATTAGCGCTAATTTTTAAAAGTGCTTGAATCCCATGTTAATGGGCTATATGCGCATCTAACGCTTAAGAGGCTCGATTGTATACATGTTTTGTGTCGAATTGAGGAGATTACGACCTTAAATAAAGTGAGAAAATTGAGGTGCTGGTAGGACTTAGAAAGCTAGCAGGTGAGTCACCAACTTGCTTAGCTTAAATTTGCTAGCTAAAAGGAGACGGGGCTCAACGTCGAATTTGTCCAAGTTCCATTATGAACAAAGTCCGTGTTAAGGGTATGACTTTATCCCGTGTTTTAGCATCACGCATGGACTATATTTTCAACCCAAGAAAGATATTAAAAAGGGCCCAAAGACATCACAACACACTTACCAAATTGGGCCCAAATTAAGTGAAGAAGAAGTTGGAAAATAGGCAGCCCAAGTCCATCAAGTTGGAGCCCCAAAAAGGCCCAAGTGAAAGTGGCAAGGAGCTACATCACCTCCTTGGTGAAGTAAGGCTGAGAATTCCTCATTAGGTCGGCCAAATCACACCATAAAAAGGGGTCAAAGCAGCTCCCAAAGGTCATTTCTCAACTTGACCACACAAAAATCAGATTTGCTCTCTAAATTTCCTCTCAACTTTTCTAAACTTTGTGAAGCAACCAAACGACCCTTTTAGGGTTCTTAAGGAGCGTCTAAACCTTGAAGACAAAGGTACGTAATTATAGTTGAGTATTTAGTATAGTTTCATCAAGAAAAACAAGAAATAGATGCTAGCTATGCTTGCTGAAATTGTTGGACAGCATGTGGGTAGAAAGTTGTTGCACACTTGCCTTTGTTTTGGTGATTTCTCTATGGTTTGTGAGTTGTATTATGAATAGAACTTGGTATCCTAACATGGTTTGAGTTATAAACATCACCCTAAGGTCTCTTCCCTGATTTTGGTTTCATTTAACAACCGCATTTTATTGTGTTATCTTAAGTGTCATATTGATCGGAACTTGTGGGCTGATGGATGAAAGGCTATTGCCTCACATCCTTAATGACTGATTTCTTACTGTTTTGGGACTAGTTCAAGGCTGTTTTTATATGTAAATGTTTCTAGAACAGTTGGGTTAGAGTTGGGATAGGTTTGGAGTTGTCAACGTCAAAATGTAGTGAAGCAAGGTAACATTATGCTGTCCATTTTTTAGGTTGCGTAGAATTGTTATGTGTTGTGCTTTGTGGGCTTTTGTAAGACTGTTATGGCATTAAAACAGGCTGTACATGACGTGTACATGTGAATGTGTATTATAAAAACACGATTAGGGGCCGGAAAGGTTGAAAGAACACACTCGAGTTTATAAATACCTGATTGTTGTCTATGTGTTGTTTTGTTATGTGATTGTGCTGCCAAGGTGTATCTATTGGCTATTAATGCTAGTTTTATCACCTATTATGTTATAGATAAGTATTTGGAGGAAGGGAAGGTTATCTCGAGGTGGTAACAAGGTCATACAACGAGGTATGTAAGGCTACTTGATTTCGTATCACTTGGCATGAAGCATAAATCTCTCCTTGGTACATAAAGGAGCTTGCCAACTCCGACACAACTATTAAGTGTGTCTCCATTCTTTGACATGTTCACATACTTATATACATAATCACTTTCAAATCTACATACATGCTTGTATACCAAGTTATAGGAGTTCTTGTTACTAGATAAAGTTCACGAGTTGTTTCATTTCATACGCATTTTATTATTTGTGTAACGTACTCATTTTCATTGTCATATTGTCTTGTATGATTATCTACATGTCACATGCTAAATATACAGACCTACAGCTCCAATATTGTAACCACCAAAAGAACCATCTCAAAGGTAATTGAAAGGTAAAGCATATTGTTTATTGATAGGTGGTAGCCCGAGGGGTGGAAGAATCACCTAGCCAGGGACGATCCTATTACGGGTGGTAGCCCGAGGGGTTATGGAATAACCTAGCCAGGGACAATCCAAATACAGTTTACTACTGATCAGTTGGTCATTTGTTTTACAGCTATGCATAGATTATACAGTAAAGGTAAAGTAATATAAAGAACTTAAAGTACATGATTCGACAGTATAACCAAAGGTGGTCCCAAATCTTATAATGGTGCATGGTTTCATTTGAGTTGCTACTTTATATACAGTATATCTTGCCTTACATACTCAGTACATTATCTCATACTGACGTCCCTTATGGGGGACCTGCATTTCATGCTACAGGTACAGGTGATAGCAGATCTCCCCAGTAGGAGTGCAGGACATTCAATTGTGGTTATCAAGCTCCAGGTTGCTTTAGGGCTTTGCGTATGTCTAGAGCTTATATGTTTATATTGTACAGCTAGTTGAGGCAGGGCTTCTTTCGACCCTTATCAGATGTTTTTCTCTTATCTAGAGGCTTTATAGACTATGTAAATTAAAGTGTGGTCATGTCTCGTACTTTAAAACACTGTGGCCCCAACGACCTAGCCATATGCATTTCTTTGGGCTTGTTATCACTATTTACTTTGTTAAAGGCATGTCAAACGTACAAAACCCCTTATAATATGTATAGCAAGCACACAGATACAGGTTGGTTCTCCCGAGCCTTATCGGCAACGGGTGCCAATCTGCCCTAGCGGGACTTTGGGGCTTGACAAAAACTCACCCAGATTTTAAGGTTCTCAAAAAAGATTCAAGTCTCCATCTCCAATCTCCTTCAAGGATTCTCCAAAGTCAAGATATGTGGGTTTCTTTCATGGGTTCTTTTAACCCATGATGCCTTAGCTTTCTTTTACCTAAAATTGCATGATTTAAAGTTGATTTACACATGGGTCTTACTTATTATGAATTTCACGGCGCACTATGTTGGGGTTTCATCAAATTGTGATTATTTTAGCATGTTTTGAGCTATGAATCTAAGATCTATTCAGGGAATTGATGCAAGATGTTGATGTGTATTACTTGAGGGTGTTACTAAGTATCTATTGATGGTTTTTCATTGAATTTTATAGCATGATAATACTCTTAAATTGCATAGTTTTACACTAGCACTACGCACTCGTCAAGTGTTTGATAAAATGTCCGATTATAGATTCTTGAGTTGTTGAAGGTCTAAAGCATGTCACATAAGTTGAATGACTTTGTGATATTGATAATAATGTTTATATGAGTTGTTTTCATGAAAAAGTACCTATGGTGTTGCAAGTAGATTGTTCGGTTCTCATGTTTATTGTGCTCTTGTGAAAATTGAGAAGGCCCTCCTTTGATGCTTGAAATGTAATGGTTTGATAAGCTAGTTCTAAGATTCCTACTGAAAAGGCCATGCCATAAGGTAGAGTGACTAATGGTCCCTATCAAAAAGATCATATCATAAGGTATGGACTCCCTACCGAAAAGGCCATGTCGTATGGTAGAAAGACTAATGGTTTCTACTGAAAAGATCATATCGTAAGGTGTGGACATTCTATCAAAAAGGCCATGCCATAAGGTAGAATGAATAATAGATCCTACTTAAAAGATTATATCCTAAAGTAGGGGACGACTTATACTACCTATCAAAAAGATTATGTTATACAGTAGGAGTATTGGTAACAGTCTCCAAAAAGGTTATACCGTAAGGAGAGTGGGGGCCAATTGGCCCATTTCATAAAGGTTGGTAAAAAGGGTTTGAGTATGTATTCCATATTGAGTTTACATTCCTTGATCATGATTTACAAGCATGTTTTACATTGAGCATTGATCATACATGCCATATTGCTATTATGCGATCTATTGCTTATCATTATGCATTTTGACTATTTTTCGTATCTCTTGTTGTATTGTATCCTATATACTTAGTACATTCAAACGTACTAACACATGCTCTATTCCTACATGATGTCACCATGTAGGGATCGGAGCATCGATTGATCACCCTTCTCCTCATGGCTATACTTCCATTCGAAGCTAGTTGGTGTATCCTCAAATCAGGGGAAAATGACTTTCATCTCATGTTATATATTAAGACTCTCTTTACTTTAATGTATACTTATGATTATGAGGGTGAGCCCGGTTGCTTGTCTTGGCCCCACTCTTATCTATGTAGTAAAGGTGTTGTTGGACAAGTTATCTATTTATGTCATTTGTCTTGACTCTCTCGTTCCTTGATGTTTATGGTATCAAAGAGGTCCCTTAGTCCCATTTTCCCTTTTTATTTATTATCTCTATCGTCGATTTTAATTTCTTCCACGACCAAGGAAGTGTAATGATATGCTAAGAGGCTTGTTTGGGGTTTCCTTTAGGTTCCCGTTCACCGATCACGGCTATCCCCTAGGTTCGAGTCGTGACATTGTGGAGTGACACACGACCCATGAGGCGTTCAGTTGGGCATCACTTTGCCAATTTTTCCATCCGTTCACTAATGGCATTTTCTTAAATTTAATTTATTCTAATGACCTTTTCAGACTTCCAATGTTATCTCAACCTCCCCAAAAGACTTAAACCCTATTCCAAAGGATCAAGTACTCTCAACTTGAATAAATTCTCAAATCCTCTCAAAAGCCACTATCAAAACCCCAATAGAAATTCAAGGAAACTCAAGAACAAGTTTGGATTTCAAGACTCCATTCAAAGCTTCCATTTTTTCCCAACTCAATTTCAAGAGACTCAAGCTCTAGTGTATTTGGGTTTCAACCATTGGGTTCTTTTATCCATGGTGCCCAATCTTCTTTTTTGCATAAATTTCATTATTCTAAGTTGATTTACTTGTGGGTCTTACTTATTATGAATTTAAACTGTGAACTATGTTTGGAGTTTCATAAAGGTGTGATTGTATAAGCAAGTTTTGAGTTATGAATCTATGATCTATTTTGAGATTTGATGGAGAGTTTTGACATATCTTGCATGAGGGTATTACCAAGAGTTGGTGGGTGTTTTAACATTGAATATTCTTGCATAATTTCACTCTTGAATTGCATAATCTTATACTAGTATTACATACCCGCCAAGTGTTTGGTAAAATGTCTAGTTTAGGGTTCTTGATCTATTGATGAACTGTTGCATGACCTATGACTTTATGATGATAAAAGGAGGGTATATCGGTGTTGATTTCATGAAAAGTATCTAGTGTTGAGATTTGACATAACCAATTGAGTGGTTGATACCTCAATCACCATGAATGATATGGTGTGACAACCATCAACCGATTGTGGAGTTGATACCTCAATCACCTTGGATGGGAGTGGTATGCCATCATCCAATTGAGGGGTTGATTCCTCAATTACTTGGTATAGGTGTTGTCACGTCATCAACCAATTGGGGGGTTGATTCCTCAATCACTTCGGAGGGGTGGTCTACTTTGGATTCCGAATACTAAGTTGCTTGGTTTATGATGATGGTCTTTTCCTATACATGTGATATGTTATATATAAGCATGTTTTAATTCAAGCATCATTCAAGCATGCATATTGCTATTATATTCATTAAATGTCTATGTATGCATTTCAATTATGTTGCTTATTGCTTGTTACATTACATGCTATATACTTAGTAAATCCAAACATACTAACGTATACTCTTTGCCTAGATGATGTTACCATGTAGGAACCGGAGCCCACTTGATCATCCTCCTCCTCCACGTGGCTATTACTATCTTTCCAAGCAAGTTGGTGAGTCCTCAACTCTGAGGGCATGTTTCTTTGAATTTATGATATGTATTGACTCTTTTTATGTTGGAAACTTATAACCATGAGGGTGAGCCCAGAGATTGTCTTGGCCCACTCTCCTATCTATGTATTAGAGGAGTTGTTGGAACCGTATGACATGTTAATGTTATATTATTGGCTTGTTATGCTTCTATGGTATCAAAGATGGCCCTTAGCCTCGTATTTCCCCTTTTTCTATCTATTGTTGATGTATGATTTCTTTCGCGACCAATGATGTGTAATGATATGCTAAGTAGATTGTTTGGGGTTCCTTCGGGATCCCCATTCGTCATGCCATGTCTAGGCCCAAGGTTTGGGTCGTGACAAAGCTCCCATGGAATGTCACGTTGGTCTAAAACTTTCCAAAATCAAAATTTTCAAACTCCAATGAAGTTGTACAGTGTCCAAGTCCTTACAGAGAATATTTATTACTTTTTTGAAAATGTATATTTTTGTGATATAAAAACTGCCAACCAATGAATACATTTTCAATTTTTTTTCTTATAATAAATATAATTTTAAATTTTTGGTCTTATTTTCTATTTCAGTCAATATTAATAAAAAAAATTGGTAATTCTTTAATTTCAAATTTCAACATGACAAGATCAATGAATATTTTGGTATATTCTATTTTTCTTTAGCTTCCATTTGACAATACATTTTGAACTTGAAAATTTAAGTTTTTTTGAAGAGGTGATTTGCAATTTTCTTAAAGGTAGATTTTCTAAATTTGATTTAAAATTTATGGTCAAAATAATTGAAGGCAAATTTTCAAAATTTATGGTCAAACGTTAATTAAGATCATGACATTAAGTTTTTTTTTTTATTCTATTACAATTCAAAATTAGATAAATAAATTAAACGGGATGGAACAATAAAAAAAGACAAATGTTGTCACGCCCCGAGAGGTACCCTTGGCGTAGTTGGCACTCAGAAACCAGTGCTCGGATTCCAAGCGAACCACATCGCCTCACCATGTTCATTCAATCAGAGAAAAACTTAAATAAAGAGAATAGTAAGATGGGCAAATCAAATCATGAATCTGTTTCAATATATAGAGGTCATTCGCCAACAATCAACTCCAATTCTCTGATGTAAAAATAGTTTTTAAAAGAAATCAATCAAGAGATAAAAGTCTCAACATCAACTTATCACGATCTAGTCTATCGAGCCTCTAAATCTATTATCTAGGTGGTTCCAATGGCGGGTTCACGGCTACCTCAATCAATAAAGGAAAATCTAAACTCTAGTAGCTAGATGATAGAAATATGGAAATCCTCTGAAAATAAGAAGGTCTCACCGATCAACTGAATGCAAACAGATCCTCAACGAAGCACCTGTTGATGATCTCTAATACATATCTCTGTATCATAAAATGATGTAGTCCAAATAGATGTCAGTATGTGGAATGTACGAGTATGTAAAATGGATGAATAAAAGGATATAGGTAGAATAATATCCACTAAGAAGATACTCAATCAGGAAGACAAATGTCTATCCAAAGCAAGAATAAAGAGTAGACACTGACCAATCAATACCAATCCAATGCAAATCAACTCAGAGTACTATCAGTGTAGAACTAATGTAGGAGTTTCTCTAACCGACAACCATCGCCTATGAGCCAATGATGATACAATGAAGTGATGTCATTGCCACATTCATCCAGTACCTTTCCGGAGTAAATGACATCACATCGATGGATCCACAATAAATAACATCAAGTCCTCTTTTGGGACAAAGGAAGCATCCGATTTTATGGTTCAGTCCTCTCGTATATTGGCCACGTAGTTACTGAGTTTGAATTGTTATTTACACTTACTCAATTCGGTGCTCAATACTCCTTCCAGGACTTAACATGTTCATAAGACATCAATCATTTGGATTACTCATCTAACTAGTCTCGTTGGACATTTATCAACTTAATTCATCACATCAACCATCAATTCTTTGGTCAGGGACATTCTTTTAGAATTAGTTCAAGACCTTTAAGACTCTAGGAATATCAAGTTTCATCAACATCATCATCAGCACTCTCATATTAGGATCAAAATCATAGTCACATGCACATTTATATCATCAAGGCTCTAAACTTATCTCCTAAGTTCATTCTTGCCATCTTTTATGAAAATAACATGTAGGGTCATCTGAAATAAATCATGAAAAGTGTTTAAATAGTAAAATCAAATTTATTATGATCATCAACATATGAAAAAAATATATAAATATATAGAATTTACAAACAACATTCATGAAAAACATATGTAATGGTCAACACTATCAAATCTCTCTACTACCACCAATAGGTGTACATGGAAGAACATTCTCATGTTTTAGTTTAGCCTTACATACCTAGAAAGTTGGTATTACAATCGAAATTTGATGAATACTAGCTTTGTTGGAGAAAATTCTCGATCTTGGAATTTCTTTTAGAGTGGAAGAACTTGGAAAGACATTGTTTGAAGGAATTCTCTCTGATTCTTAAATTCTTGACTTAGAATCTTTATAGTTCTTGATGAAGAACCCTAATTCTTGAAAAATAAGAATCAAGAAATCGTGTCTTGAAATTCTTGAATTTATTTTCTTAAAACCCTAGGTTATAATTTAAGATTCTATTATAGATTCATGAGTAAATGAGGAAATTTGGTTGGGTAGCTTGAAATTTATGAAGAATAACTTACCTTAATGATGAATCTTGAAAGCTAACCATAACTTGATAGTTGCTTGATGATTCTTGAGTGTTTATATTTAGGAGTGAAAGAGAGGGTTTTACTTATGAAAACTGATGTTTCATGTATTTTGGGACCTTAAATAGACCCCCAAAGATTTCAGGATAAAAGTATTCTCAAAATAAAATAAAAGGACGTCACTTACCTTATCTAAAAAAGGTTTGTGTCAAGTCTGTGACGTGGAGCTGTCGAGGAACTTTTGACAGTTATGCATGTCTTTACTAAAATGATCATAACTTTTTATTCTGAACTTCGATTAAGGTGAAAATCATAAAGCTGATTCGAAGAACTTTAATTTGATATATTATGGGTCACCTAACTCGTCATAATTTAGGAAATACGTTCATTTGAATTTGATTGTTTTATCAACTCATACAAAACTCGTTGGATTTGACTTGATGTAAAAGATTCCTTATGATTCTAAATCACATCTAATATACTTTCAGTACTTAGGAATTGATCTTGTCATGTATATACAATGTAGAAGTCATTGATTCACCTAATATTTATAAAATCTTATATTGGAACTCAAACACTAAAAAAGTTTTTAGCTTATCTTCGTACTAGAGGGTTCGTGTGACCTTAGATCATCTCCAATTCTATTTTCAAACTAAGAAATTGACTTTAACACCCATACTCAATTAAGAATCACTAATTAAAATCCTATATCATATGAAGGATGACTTAGTCTTATCTTAAAAAAATTAGGGTGTTACATTATCTCCCCCTTGGGATCATTCGTCCTTAAATGATGAGTAAACTAGGAGACTCATCAAGCACGAATACCATTGAGATCTCAAATACTCTGATACTCGAATACTCATTCTAAAGAATAGACTTTAAACTTAGTATCCAGAATTTAAATTTTATCTCCAACATCATTATTAGGCACGAATACCATTAAGGACTTGGATACTCAAGTACGCAGAGACTCCAGGAGGAACATCAACCCAAAGATAGAAACTCAACTCCATTATCACAATTTAGGAACGTTCACTCTCTCCTATCACCCATAACTCATCTACTATCATAAACATTGCTATCAACACTGGAAAGTAGTATCACTCAAATGGCATGGAATGAAAGATTATTAGTATAATTCAATCAAGAAATCTTGTCTGAGAACCTTCAATAATGAAGTACGATATCTCTCGTCTGTGAAGACTCATTCTGAGTTCACAAAACTACACAGAGTGTAAAACTCAGGTCATATCTCATTTAATATAGGAATAGAAACTCTTAGATTTGTGAGGTAAGTTCAAAATTGCTAAACAAAGTCATATCTTCTCATCCTCAAAACTCAACATGAACGAGAATCAACAAGTGGTACATGGGACTAGGACATAGGCATGGCAGTCATACACCAGACGAGAATCGAATGTTACCTTAACTAAAGTATAAGGATTATATGAGATGGAAAAGAGATGATATCTTATCTTGATCAGCCCATGTCTATCGAGAACTCAAGATATACTTTGGTTTATCACCTTATCATCTCCCTTTTAACTTAAGGTCATCTCTCCAAGTTTACGAATAAATTTCCTTTCTAATCTATACATACATATCTCCATATGGTTAGGAAAGCAGTATCCATAGGAACATCTTAAACTCTTCTATTATACTATAGTCGCATATATAAAATGGCCACTAAGACTCCCTTCAAAGATACCACTCTTAGCTTCATCCTGTCACTATGGAAATCTTCCTATATTTGCTACTCTTATTGGCGTACATAACTACTTTCCATAACTCTTACAATCTAACCTCTTCTTTTGCCTACTAACAATCAACTTCTGTGCTCCCATAAATTTAATTGTATAAAACTTAGACTATAATGGAAGACTCATCATCATCTATCCAAAAGCTCCAATCGACTTAATTACTAGGGATGAAAAAGAATGCTTACATCATCCTACTCCATGTTGACAACTCAAATATGCTACCTAGATTCTTATAGCATTCATAACTTAGAGCTTTACACAACTTTACTTTATCATGGATACATATCTCAAGCCTCTTCTTATCTACTGAGCTATCCTCATTTCACTAGTCTTACCTAAGGGGTACTTATACTCAGCCCATGGCATCACTTTCCTTACAAATTAACATCTTTATCTCTATGGCAAGCCTCTTAGAGCAAATCTCCAACTAAGACTATCACTCTCACTATGCTATCTCCTCTTTCATACTACTCATCAAAATTCAAGCTTACTGTCTAGAACTAACATGTGCATCACACACTTCCCACATATTATACCAACCCATAACTACTTTTACACTTCCCTGATATTATACCAACCCATAACTACTTACACACTTCCCTCATATTATACTAGACCATAACTATTACGTAAAAATTAGGAATATAGGCTTACTAAAATCTCATAGCCAATAATCGATCAGCACATTCCCTCTTCATAACTCATGTACCACTCACTCATTCACTGTACTCTTTATTTAACTAAGCTTATTACTCCGTCAATTTCACCGGGCTCTCCCTCAAAATCATGAGCTTGGTTTAGATCTATTACCTCAAAAGTACTTTGTTCCCCTATTCAACATCTATACGTCACCTTCACTAATACAAATATCATAATACATCATTATAAACCTCTTTCTAGTTTGAGCGCGCTCTAACATAATCTAGCAATAACTCATTCTCTATACGTCATCATGAAAATCATAGGGTACTTACGACTCTTTCATCAAACTTATGACAATCGGCTCATCACCCCATTACTTATCTAATAGATACATAGCTCTAACTACAAGCCTTAATTAGCCATCACTCTTGCTATCTCGCCCCTTTCTTTCCATCATCGTCCTTCTAACTCTAGGGTTTATGTTTATGAGTGAAGGAGAAGGTTTTACTTATGAAAAATGGTGTTAATGCATTTTGGAACCATAAATAGACCCTCAAATGTTTTAGGATAAATGTACCCTCAAAATAAAATAAAAGGACATGACTTAGCTTATCCAGAAAAGGTTCACGTCAAGTCCGCAACGCAGAGCTGTCACGGACCTTCAAATGGCTCTGCATTGACAGTCATTGAGAAAGGTAAAAGTAAAATGAGTGACGAAAATCAAATGGTTGAAATTGAGTTGAAAGAGTGCAAAATTTAAGTTCTTTTGGTGAAAAAGAAAATGTTAGAAAATTGACTCAGGAAATTTCCAACCTAAAAATGGATCTAAAAAGGGCAAATGGGTGGACTCAGTCTTCAAGAATAGTGAACTATCAATGAAGTAGGACTCATAGTGAGAAAGTTGGAATAGGGTTCTATCAGGGGAATGTCACCACCACTGACATGTGCTATCTTTGTGGAAAGATTGGACACCTAACTACTGAGTATCCAATTGCAAAAAAATGTCAGGACCAGTAACCCGAACCTTTTGAATATAAAGTGGACTAAAAATGATAAAAGAAACAGGTCAATGAATGTGTTTCCAAATTGGGCAAGAAGGAATCTTATTCATCTTTTTTACAATAGGAAAGGACCCAAGCTAGTCTGTGTTTCTAAAACTAACCCTTGAACTATTTTGCAGGCTGTAGTGAAAGGAAGCAAGCATTGGTACATGGATAGTGCTTTCTCAAGGCATATGACTAAGATAAACACTAATTCCTTTCACTAGAATCGTTCGAAGAGCGAAAAAAAAGGGGATTGTTGTTGGAGTTGGAACAATTGGAAGAAGTGAATCAAGGGACTTGGAAGAGATCTATCATTTGGTTAGATTAAGTACAATCTGCTAAGCATATCTCAACTATGTGACAAAGGTAACAAAGTGACCTTCACTTCTGCAGGTTGTAGGGTTAAAAAGCTAAACACAAAGAAGATAGTTTTAATTGCCAAGAGGCATAAAAATGTGTATAAGGCTGACATCATGGGGATGCCTGGTACGCATTTGAAATGCTTTAGTGTTATCGCTAATGATTTCTTACTTTAACATAAAAGACTTGGACATGCAGTGCATGTGTAAGGGGGAAGCAAGTAAGATCATCTTTCAAGCCAATGAACCAGGTCAGTGCTACCTTGTGCTTGGAATTGCTTCACATTGACTTGTGTGGACCTACGAGGGTAAGAAGCAGACAAGGTAAAACTCCCTATGAATTACTCAAAGGAAGAAAATCAAATATCTCCCATTTTAGGACTTGTAGCTGAAAATGTTATGTCATGATAATGGTAAAGATAATTTGAAGAACTTTGATATCAGGAGTGATAAGGGTATTTTCTTAGGCTATTCTTCACATAGTAAAGCACATAGAGTACTGAATAAAAGAACTAAACATGTGGAAGAAAACATTCATGTTGTTTTTTCTTAAAACAGTTTTGTGTTTGAGACCAACATGCAGGATGACTATGAATTGTACAATACAGAGGAACATGTCATGTTACCTGGTCCATCTATAGAGTAGCTAGAGAGCACACAGTCAGGGGAACAATGGAATCAAGCAATTAATCTGTTGATCCAGAATATATTCAATCAGAATCTGTATCTAATGGACAAACTCAAGGGTTTGTGGTGAAAAGTACAAATATAAATATCCACATCATATAGGAAATGTTCTCATTGATCTGAACTCTGGAATTACAACTAGATCAGGACTGAAAAATTTGTGTGCATTCTAAGCATTCATGTTAATGATGGAACCTAAAAAGGTGGGAGAAGCCTTATGGGATGCAAATTGGATACTTTCCATGCAAGAAGAACTCAATCAATTTGAAAGAAGCAAGGCTGAGTATGTAGCAGCAGGATCATGTTATGCACAACTTCTCTGGATTAAGCAACAACTAAGGGATTTTACACAACTTGAAAATAGAAAGAGAAGATTATATTCTCATTATATGTGTTACATATTACACAAGGTCTCCTTATATAAGGAACCAACTCAACAATATACTAAGGACTACACGATGTGGGACTA
>JAOTQR010139601.1:0-20784 GCA_025774065.1 Solanum ossicruentum | reverse complement strand
TTGATGTTTGGCTTTCACTTGTTGGCAATTATGGTAACTGGACACAAACTTCGCAATGTCTTTCATCGTATCATTCCAACATAACACATCTCTTAAATATCTATAAATCTTTGTGGAACCAAGGTCAATGGAATAGGAAGAATGATGAGACTCATCAAGAATCAACCTCCTCAAGTGCACCATCTCCCCCTTAGGAGAAACCCACCACCTTACCATTTCTCACCAAGGTCTTCAACTCTAACAAAGAGGGGTCAAGTTCTTGCTTTCCCTTTACCTCCTCAACTTATGACGATTTAGAACCATCAACCACTACTACACTACCATTGTCAACCTTTTCCAACTTAACCCACAATCTAGCCAACTGATGGACCTCCCTAGCCACCTCTTTGCCACCACTATCGACATATGTTAGTCTACCCATACACCTTAGTCAATGCATCGGCCACATTATTAGCCTTACTGGGGTGATAATGCACACTTATATCATTATCCTCAAGAAGCTCTAACAACTTTCGTTGCCTAAAGTTTAGATCTTTTTGGGTGAGCACATATTGGTGACTCTTATAATTAGTAAATACATCAACATGCACCCCATACAAATAATAACGCCAAATCTTTAAAGCAAATACCATAGCAGCTAATTCAAGATCATGGATAAGGTAATCCTTTTCAAGCACCTTAAGTTGTCTGGAGGCGTAAGCTATCACCTTACTATTTTGCATCAAAACACAACCCAAACCTATTCGTGAGGCATCAAAAACCTTCGAACCCTTCTGGTAGTGACAAGATAGGAGCATAGACAAGCTTGTTCTTCAATGTTTTGAAACTTCTTTGACACTCATTGGTCCACAAAAATTTAGCCCTCTTTTGAGTCAACTTAGTCATAGGACAAGCAATAGAAGAGAACCCATTCACAAACCTCCGGTAATAACCCGCTAAGCCTAAGAAGCTTATAATATCCGACAGGGTCAAAGGTCTAGGCTAATTTCTAATCGCCTCCATTTTCTTTGGGTCTACCTTAGTACCATCCCCCGAAACCATATGACCTAGAAAGGCAACCTCATGAAACCAAAACTCACACTTCTCATGCATAGCATACAACTTCTCTTCTCTCAATTTTTGTAGCACCACCCTCAAATGACTCATATGCTCCTCATTAATGGAATAGATTAAAATATTATCAATGAAGACCACCACAAACAAATCAAGGTAGGGTTTAAAGATCCTATTCATAAGATCCATGAAGATAGCAGTGCATTGGTCAATGCAATAGAAATAACCACAAATCCATAATGCCTATACCTAGTCTGGAATACCATTTTGGGAATATCACACTCCCTCACATTCACTTGATGATACTCAGACCGAAGATCACTTTTATAGAAGTGACTAGCCCCTTAAAGTTGGTCAAATAGATCATCAATCGTTGGTGGAGGATACTTAATCTTGATGGTGACCCTATTATGTTGCCGGTAATCAATGTACATTATAAGGGACCCATATTTCTTGTTCAAAAATAGCAGCATTGCACTACTAGGTAATTTGATAGGCCCAATAGAACCCTTCTCTAGATAATCCCATAATTTCTTCTTCAACTCCTTTATTTCCACCGAGGTCATACAATATAGGGGAATAGAAATGGGTTGAGTATCAGGAAGGAGGTCTATACCAAAGTCTATTTTCCTTTTGGGAGTAACAGTGGGAAGGTCACTAGGAAAGACATCAAGAAACTCATTTACCTATGGAACCAACTCTATAGGAAGGACTTTGGACACAACATCCCTTACCCTCACAAGATGATAGATACACCTTTAGAGATCAACTTTTGGGTATTAATGGAAGAAATGAAACTACCCTTGACCACCATATTATGACTCTCGCTTACAATAATGGATTCTTTTAGGAATTGGAATTTGACCCTATGTGTCCTATAATCAATATAAGCATAGTATGCATATAACTAATCCTGAGAATCACATCAAAATCCACCAGCTTAACTAACCAAAATCACAATGCAATATTTTATGCAAAATGCAAATGCGACAATTTTTATAGACTCTTCTAGCAAAAATAGATGCACCAATGGTAGTAGACACCTGGCATGGTTCACGCAACAATTCGGGTTCAATGTGAAACTTTTTGGCAACAGAGGGAGTAACAAAAGAAATGGTGGCACCTGAGTCTATCATGGATACGCATCAAAAGCAAAGACTTTTAACATACCAATGATGACATTGGGCACCTCATCAACTACTTGTCTCTCCTGGAGTGCATAGAACCAATTGACTTGGGCACCACCTTGTTGGCCTCCTCTCCCCAAAGGAATCACATACGCTCACTAGGCTTGTGGATGAACATCTTAACCCTTGTTTTGATTACGAGGACAATCAACCCTCTTGTGACCCACTTCTCCACAACTAGAGCAAGAATTAGTGTCCCTCAAACATGGCCACCATGGCCTCTACCACATTTTGGACATATAGCATTAGGCACCACACCACCATCATCTTGGACCCTTAGGTTGTCATTGGCAAACCTTCTACTAGGAGCATGAGAAGACACTTGGTCTTAATGAAACCGGCCACCCTTGGGACCTTGGAACTTACCATCAAAACGAGCCTTGTTTGCTCATTACCCTTTCTCTTTCGCAATATCTCCCCCTCCAATTATTTGGCATAAGTCATAAAATGACACAAGTTCATATTACCTACCAACATGTTAGCACGATATTCTTCATTTCCCAGATCGAAGACATCCATCATAAACTTATTCATCCTAGATCTCAGGTTGGCAACCAAGTGTAGAGCATATTTAGAGAGTTGGTTGAACTTGAGGGCATACTCCTCATACTCGTACATCCTTACTTCAATTCATGAAATCCATCATTTTTGACTCCCTAAGCTCAATAGGGAAAAACTAGTTGAGGAAAGACGCCTTAAACTCCTCCAAAAGAATCACATGGTTATCCCCTTCTCCTCTTTCTGTTGAGTATACCATATTTAGTCAACCCATTTGAGTTGGTAAGCTGCCAACTTGTAATACCCCATACCTTACAATATTTACACAATGCAAATGAAACATGACATGGTTTGGTCAAATTGACGCTAAATTTTAAAAGTGCTTGAATCTTATGTTAATGGGCTATATGGGCGTCTAATGCTTAAGAGGGTTGAGTGTATATATGTTTTGTGTCGAATTGAGGAGATTACGACCTTAAAATCAAGTAAGAGAATTGAAGTGCTTGTAGGACTTAAAAGCTAGCAGGTGAGTCAGCTACTTGCTTAGCTTAAATTTTTTAGTTAAACGGATACGAGGCATGATGTCGAATTTGTCCATGTTCAATTATTAATGAAGTCTGTGTCAAGGGGTAACTTTAGCCCGTGTATTAGCATCATAAATGGGCTACATTGTCAGCCCAAGATGTGTAATAAAAATGGCCCAAATACATCACAAAATACTTAACAAATTGGGCCTACCCAAGTGAAGAAGAAAGCTGAAAATGGGCAGTCTAAGTCCATCTAGTTGGTGCTCCAAAAAGGCCCAAGTTTGAGGGCCAAGCTGGTGGGTAAGAGACTCAATAATATGTGGTATAATATGTTCAGGAAGTCAAGAAAATGTCAGCATAATAGCTCTTTATAAAGGGATCCAAAGCAGCTCCAAAAGTCATTCTCAACTTGAACACAAAAATCAAATTTGACTCTAAAGTTCTCTCAACTTTTGTTCACTTTGTGAAGCAGCCAAACGACTTTTCTAGGGTTCTTAAGGAGCCTCTGATCCTTGAAAACAAAGTTAAGTAATTATATTTGTGTATTTAGTATAGTTTCATCATGAAAAACAAGAAATAGGTACTGGTTACACTTGCTGAAATTGTTGGACAGATTCTGTGCAGAAAGTTGCTGCACCTTTTCCTTTTTGTTTTGATGATTTATCTATGGTTTGTAAGTTGTATTATAAAGAAAACTTGGTGTTATTAACATGTTTTAACTTATAAACATCACCCTGAGGTTGCTGCCCTGATTTTGGTTTCATTTAACAAGCGCGTTTTATCATGTATCTTAAGTGTTAGGTTGATTGGAACTTGTGAACTGTTGGATAGAATACTATTACCTCACATCCTTAATGACTGATTCTCTACTATTTGGGGACTATTTAAAGGATATTTTTATGTATTAATGTTGATATAGAAGTTTGGTTAAAGTTGGAATAGGTTTGGGATTGTCGACGTCGAAATGTAGCGAAGGAAGGTAACGTGATGCTATCCATTTTTAGATTGAATGGAATTGTGATGTGTTGTGCTTTATGGGAGAGGGCCAAGAAAAACTTTTCGGACTCACTATTTTAGTATCAAAGTGTTCATCATAAGGAAATTACATAAGCAAGAGAGAGAAAGGCTAATTTTCCCAAACTTGAGGACTCACCACAAGCTATCTACAAGATGTCAAAACTAGCCATAAGTGGGATGATCGTGAGGAGCTCCGATTTCTACATGGTAACATTATGTAGGCATGTAGTATGCATTAGTATAATTAAATATACTAAGTATGTATGATGCAATGCAACAAAAGATAGGCAACATATCGAAATGCCTAATCGTAAGCAAGAGATAGTATATTAGCAACTTGATATGCATGAATGATGTTTGAAGTAAAACATGCTTATATAGAACATATGACATGTGTTATAAGAGACCATCAGGGAGTCCAAGGCCTACCAACCCTTTTGAGAGGCGAATCAGGTATCAATCTCTCAATTGGTTGATGGTTGCCACACCCTATAATCCATGGTGATTGAGGTACCAACCTCACCACTTGGTTGATGGTTGTCACATGCTACCATCCATGGTTTTTGAGGTATCAGTTCCCTCAAACTGGTTCATGGTTGTCACACCTTACCATTTATGGTGATTGACGTATCAACCCCTCAAATTGGTTGAAAGTTGTCACATCTTACCATCCATAGTATTTCAGGTATAACAACCACTCAAAAAGGTGTGGTCAATTTGCAACCCTTTAGATACTTTTCATGATATCACCATACATATAGCTTTTTTCATCATCATAAAGTCATTCAAGTCATAGGTCATGCAACGGATCATTAATAGCTCAAGAATAAAAAATTGGACATTTTATCAAACACTTGGCAGGTGTGTAATGCTAGTATAAAATAGTGCAACTCAAGAGTGAAATCATGCAAGAAAACTTGAAATAAATTCACCCACCAACATTTGGCAATACTCTCATGCAATATACATCAAAACTCTTCATCAAATCACATAATGGATCATAGATTCATAGCTTAAAACATTCTTAAATAGTCACAATTTTATGAAACTCCAACATAGTTCATAGTCAAATTCATACTAAGTAAAACCTATAAGTAAATCAACATAGAAACATACAATTTATGTAAAAAGGAAGGTTGGATACCATGGGCGAAAGGATCTAATAGTTGAAACCCACATACATCAACTTTGGAGAATTCTTTGATGAAGATTTTATTGAGAACTTGAAGCATGAGTGAATTCCTTAAGATCTGAAATGAGTTTGGACCCTTGGTTTTGAGTGAAATATTTAGAGAAGTGTTAGAAATGTTTATGGGGAATGTCTTGAATGATATGGGGTTGAAAAATGACTAAGTATAGATGTAATTACACATAGGAAGTCTTAGGCCCAAGACCAAAAGGCCTTGGACCAAACAAAAAAAACTAGCAAAAATAACACGGATCCGCACCCTGGCCGTGTTGCGCTAGGGACGTGGATCATCTCTGGAATTTTCAAGCATTAGAAATTCAAATGTTTATATGGTTGCTCTAAAATTGGGGTTAGAATAATTTTCCACCTTATAATGAATATGAAGTCAGATTTTCAATATCACGCATGAATTTTGAGATATATGGAAATTACAACTATTGGCACTTCTGAGATTCATTTTTGGGCACTTTTTGGGGTCGTTTCATTTCAGGTGTCGCAATAGAGATCCATTAATTCCATTAGCTTTTGAACATGGAAACTAGTATATGAGAAGTTATGAAACCAAATTAAGAATTAGAATGAAGCTTTTAGACCAAAAGATGCATTTTTAGTTATTTTCGGAATCAAAGTTTGACTTTGGTCAACATTTAGAGATTGGAAGCTCGGATCAAAATTTCGACAGTTCAAGTCGATAAAACTAATGTAGAAATAATCATGTCAAAATATTTGGAGATGCCGAGGGCAGTTTAGCTTTTTTTAGATATAAAATAATTTATTTGAAATGATCCCAAAAAGTGCCCGAAAATGTGCCTTGAAAGTGCCCAGAATTATAATTTCCATATATCTCAAAATTTGTACATGATATCAAAAATCTGACTTCATATTCTTTATCAGGGGGTCAAATTGAGGGGACAATGGTCTAATCCCGATTTTAAAGAAATCAAATCACAATTTAAATTTCCCGAGATGCAAATACCTGAGAGCATTCCGCACTCTAGTGTAATACGGCAGGGCATATATATGCCTATTTTGTTGACTATTTTGTTTTCTCGGTCCAAGACTTTTGGGTCTTGGGTCTAAGTGTTCCCATGCGTGAAAATACCTATGCTTAGCTATATTTCACCCTCATATCATTAAGACATTCCTCAATACTCACTTAAACACTTAGACTCATATTTCACCGCTAAAACAAAAGTCCAAAAACTCATTCAGATCTAAGGATTTCACTCAAGGTTAAAGTCTCCATCTCCAATGTTCATCAAGTTATTCCCAAAGTCAAGGTATATGATTTTCATCAATTAGGTTCTTTCACCCATGGTGCCCAATCTTCCATTTAATCTAATTTACTTGTTTTAAAGTTGATTTTACATGTAGGTCTATTATTATGAATTTGACAATGAACTATGTTGGGGTTTTGTCAAAATGTGACTATTTTAGCATGTTTTGAGCTATGAATCTTGGACCTAACTTTAGAATTGATGATGGGTTTTGATTTATATTGAATGATAGTGTTACCAAGTATTGGTGGGATGATTTACTTCAAGATTTCTTACATGATTTCACTCTTTAAATTGCATAGTTAAACACTAGTATTACACACCCACCAAGTGATTGATAAAATGTCCGGATTATGATTCTTAAGTTGTTGAAGGCCTAATAAATGGCATATGAGATATATGAATTTATGATGATGAAAGTATGTTGTTTATATGTTAATTTCATGATGAACTTCCATAGTGTTGTGACTTGACCAAGCCTAGCTCGGGGGTTTGTAGGCCTGGGTAACCATATCGAGGGGTTGGTACCTTGGTTTCCTAGTATGGGGGGTAGTAGGACCATATAAGCATATTGAGGGGTTTTTACCTCATTAACCATATCGAGCGGTTTCTACCTTGGTTGCCTAGTACGGGGAGTAGTAGGCCCATATAACCATATTAAGGGGTTTGTACATCATTAGCCTCTCCAAGGGGTGGTAGACGTTGGATATTCATATTAATGGTCACTTGCTACACATGTATTTTGTTCTATATAAGCATTGCTTACTTCAGGCATCCTTCATTCATGTCAAATTGTTATTATGTTATCTATTGCCTATGACATTGTATTTTACCTATATTACCTATCTTTGGTTGTATTGTATCTTACATACTTAGTACACTCAAACATACTAACACATACTCTATGCGTACTTGATATTACTATGTAGGAACCGGAGCCTAATTTGATCATCCTCCTCCTCTACGTGGCTTGTATGATTGTCTCTCAAGAAAGTTGGTGTGTCCTCCAATTTGGAGACATTGACTTTGATCGTATGTCATACATAATGACTCCCTTTTCTTTTTATTATGTACTTGACTATGAGGGTCAGCCTTATTGCTTGTCCTGGCCCTACCTAGTTTCTATAGTCAGAGGTGTCATCGAACATATTATGTATAATGCTATGAGCTTTGACTCTCTCTTGACTCTTGTTGTCTATGATATGAAAGTTGTCCCTTAGCCCCGTTTATCCCTATTCACAATCTCCTGTTGTATTTAATTGCTTCCACGATCAAGGATGTGTAATGACATGTTAAGAGGCTTGCTTGGGGTCCCTTCAGGTTCCCCATGTGCGTTGTCACGTCTAGGCCTTACGGTTGGATCATAACAAACTTGGTATAAGAGCACTAGGTTGTTAATGGTACTCGATATCCAACACACAGTGTCAACTAAAGTCTTATTCACGATTTTGTTGTGCACCACAACTATGAGTAAGAGGTTATGAGTCATTTTAGGAAATGTTTCCCTTCTTCTTACTCTATATCATGCTAAAGAAGATGAGGTAAGGTTCCCCCCTTAATGATTATTCTTTTCTATGCTAGATCACACCTAACAAAAGAGGAAGAAGAACCCGCACACTCGAGGAACAACCATCTCATGGTGAGCTATGGGATGCTCTCACTTTTCTTGCACAAGTTGTGGCTAATCAAGCCAACCAAGGGTCTCAAGCCCCTCATGCTCCTACACCAGTATCTCAGTTGAAAGACTTCATGAGGATGAATTCCCCAGAATTCTATGGGTCAAAGGTGGATGAGGACCCTCAAGAGTACATCGATGAGGTCTATAAGGTTGTGACTATTATGGGTGTTAGATCGAAAAAACAGGTGGAGTTGGTGGCTTACCAACTCAAGAGGGTGGAACAAATATTGTTTTATCAATGGAAAGAGGAGAAAGCAATCAATAATGTGGTGCTTTGGGAGGAGTTCAAAGCATATTTTCCTAATCGGCCCTTCCCTCTTGAGCTTAGGAAAGCCAAATTGGTGGAGTTTGTGAATTTGAGACAAGGGCTTTTGAGTGTGAGGGAGAATGTCCTCAAGTTCAACCAACATTCAAAATATGCTCCACACTTGGTGGCTGACCCAAGAGTCTAGAATGAACAACTTTGTGATAGATGTTTTTGATTTGGTGAGTGAGGAATGTCGGTCTGCTATGTTGATTAATGACATGAATTTTTCCTATTTAATGAACTATGCCAATCAAATGGAGGAGGAAAAGTTGAGGAGAGGAGGACTAATGAGGCCAAGGGAGCCTATTTTTAGGGAAAGATCCAAAGTTTCAAGGGTGATCGGTTTTATCAAGTCCAAGAATCTTCCCATGCCCCCTATAGTAGGTTTCCCAATGCATCCCAAACGCCCAAGGTGATGGTGGTGTGGGTCCTATTGATGTGTGTCCGAAGTATGGTAAGTGGTCATGGTTGTCGATGCTTGAAGAATACCGATGTTCATTATGGTTGTGGGGAGATGGGGCATAAGGCAATAGATTCCCCTCAAAATCGGAACAAGGGTACGGATTTTCATCCATAAGTTCTGGGTGCCAATGCGGTTCCTTTCGGGAGAGTTGGTCAAAAAAGTGGTGCCTTAAGGCACAATTAGTTTTATGCTTTACATGGAAGGCAAGGGGTTGATGAGCTGCCTGATGTTGTCACCGATTCTTTAAAAGTCTTTTATTTTGATATGTATATATTAATTGACTTGTGTGCCACTCTTTCTTTTGTTACCCCTTTTGTTGCCAAAATGTTTCATATTGAGCCTGAATAGCTGTGTGAGTCATATGAGGTGACTACTCCTATTGGTACATTTGTTGTTTCTAAAAAGGTCTATAGAAATTGCCCCATTTCCATCTTGCATAAAATATTGCATTGTAATATTGTTGAGTTGGATATAGTTGATTTTGATGTCATTCTTAGGATGGATTGGTTGCATACATACTATGCCTCTATTAATTATATAACCCATAGGGTCAAATTCCAATTTCCAAATGCACCCATTCTTGAGTGGGAGAGTCGTGATGCGGTTGTCAAAGGTAGATTCATCTCTTCCATTAAAGCCCATAAGTTCATCTCTAAGGGGTGTCTTTATCATCTTGTGAGGGTTAGAGATGTGGAGTCCAAAGTCCTTCCCATAGAGTTGGTTCTGGTGGTAAATGTGTTCCTTGATGCCTTTCCTAATGACCTTCCCGTTGTTCCAACCCAAAGGGAAATAGATTTTGGTATAGACCTCCTCCCTGATACTCAACTGATTTTTGTTCCTTGTTACTATATGTCCCCTACGGAGTTAAAGGAGCAATTGAGGGACTTATTAAAGAAGGGCTTTATTAGGCCTAGCCAATCACCTTGGGGTGCACCGGTGTTGATTGTCAAGAAGACGGATGAGTCTCTTAGAATGTGTATTGACTACCGGCACTTAATAGGGTCCCCATCAAGAATAGGTATCCTCTTCTAAGAATTGATGATTTCTTTGACCAATTGCAAGGGGATAGCCACTTCTCTAAGATTGAGCTTCAGTTCGGGTATCATCAAGTAAAGGTGAGGGAGTGTGACATTCCAAAAGACTATCTTTCAGACTACGTATGAGCATTATGAATTTGTGGTTATGTCTTCTGTGTTGACCAACGCACCGACTATCTTTATGGATCTTATGAATAGGGTCTTTAAGCACTTGCTTGATTCATTTGTTGTGGTCATCATTAATGATATTTTGATCTATTCTCATAGTGAAGAGGAGTGTGTAGCTCATTTGAGGGTACTGTTTTAAAGATTGAGGGAAGAGAATTTGTATGCCAAGTATGAAAAATGTAAATTTTTGTTAAAACAGGTTGCCTTCCTAGGTCATGTGGTGTCAGGGGATGGTATTAAGATGGATTCTAAAAGTATGGATGTGATTATAAATTGGCCTAGACCATTGACCCCATCAGACATTAGGAGCCTCTTAGTCTTAGCGGGTTACTATCGGAGGTTTTTGAATGGGTTCTCTTCTATTAATTATCCTATGAACAAATTGACTCAAATAAGACAAATTTGTGTGGATCGATGAGTGTGAAAAGAGTTTCCAAACATTGAAAGATAAGCTTGTGGTCGCTCCTATATTGTTACTACTGGAAGGGCTAGAAGGGCTTATTATGTATTGTGAAGGTTCTAGTGTTTGTTTGGGTTGTGTATTGATGCAAAATGGTAAGGTGAAAGCTTATGCTTCTTGACAACTAAGTGCATGAAAAGAATTATCCTACCTATGATCTTGAACTAGCCGATGTGGTATTTTCCTTGAAAATTTGGCGTCACTATTTGTATGGGGTGCATGTTGACGTGTTGATCGATCATAAGAGTCTTCAATATTACATCACTCAAAAAGATCTCAACTTGAGGCAAAGAAGATGGTTAGAGCTTCTTAAGGACTATAATATAAGTGTACATTATCATCACGGTAAGGCTAATGTTGTGGCGAATGCTTTGAATTGTGTGTTTATGGGTACCCTAGCTCATATTGATGCTGGGGGGCATAGAGGTGACTAAGGAGGTCCACCAGTTGGCTAGGTTGGGAGTTCGGTTCGATGAGGGAAATTATGGTGGTGTTGTTGTTGGTGATGGTTCTAAATCTTCATTGGTAGAGGAGGTGAAAATTGCGCAAGATCTTGATCCAACTTTATCAGAATTAAAGGCATTGGTACAAGAGGGTAAGGTGGAGGTTTTCTCCAAAGGGGGAGATGGTACACTTAGATACCAAGGTAGATTGCGTATGCCTTGTATTGATGGCTTGAGAGAAAAGATTCTTGATGAGGCTCATGATTTTTCTTACTCTATTCACCTCGGGTCTACTAAGATGTATAGAAATTTGAGAGATGTATTTTGGAGGGGAGGCATTAAGAGGACATTGCCAAATTTGTATTCGGCTGTCATAGTTGTCAATAAGTAAAAGTCGAGCATCAAAGGTCGGGTGGCCTAGCCCAAGACACAGAGATTACTACTTAGAAGTGGGAAGAGATTAATATGGGTTTTGTCATTAGGCTGCCCAATACTATAAAAGGTTTTGATTCCATTTGGGTTGTGGTTGATACTATGATGAAATCATCTACCTTCCTACCGATTATGACTACATATGGGACTGAAGATTATGCTAAGTTATGTATTCATGAGTTGGGGAGGTTGTAGGGGCTTCCTTTGTCCACTTTATCAGATCATGGTGCTCAATTTACATCTCATTTTTGGAGGTCTTTCCAAAGTGGTCTTGGTACAATAGTTAAACTTAATATGACCTCTCACCCTCAAACGGATAGCCAAGACGAAAGAAGTATCCAAACTCTTGACTATATGTTTAGGGCTTGTATTCTAGAGTTCAAGGGTAGTTGGGATGATCATCTTCCATTGGTTGAGTTCTATTATAACAATAATTATCATTCTAGCACTGTTATGGCTCCTTTTGAGAAGGGAAAGCTAAGTCCAAGTTTTGTGGGTCTTTATGAGGTGATGAGGAGGATTGGTAAGGTGGGCTAAGAGTTGGAATTGCCTAGTGAAATGGAATTGGTTCATCCGGTCTTTCTTGTGTCTATGTTAAGGAAGTTTGTAGGTGACCCTAATGCGATTATGTCTCTTGATGTTACGGGGATAGTCGAAGACAAGTTGACATATGAAGAGGTTCCAATAGAGATCTTGGATAGACAAGTGAAGAGATTAAGGAACAATGATGTTGCTTCAGTTAAGTCGAGAGTACTACATAGGAGGCCGAAGCAAACATGCAAAAACAATATCATTATCTCTTCTATCCTACTAAACCCTAAGGTACTAATTCTAAGTATTCTATGTGATTTCATGTCACATGATTCCATCCCCTAAGTAATTTGCATGCATTCATGTTTATATTGACAAAGTTTATGGTGATTTTACACTTATGTTGAGATTTTGAAAATGGTGTTTCAAGTGTTAGTGCATTCATGTTGTGGCTGATTTCTTCATGATTACTCTTCTCATATGCATTTGTTTGACATTCGGGGACAAATTTTACCAAGAGGGAGATATTGAATCAACTCCAAAACATTCCCGAAAATATTCCTCGAAAGTACCTAGAATCGTAATTTCCATATATCTCAAAATCCATGAGTGATACAGAATATTCGACTTCATATTCTTGATCAGGGGGTCAAATTGAGGAGGCAGTGGATCTGACCCTAATTTTAGAGCAATCGAATTGCCATTTCAATTTTCCAAAATGCAAATTAGAGAGAGCATTCCGAACCCCTGGCGCAATGCGTCCAGGTCACGGAGATGCCTATTTTTTCGACTGTTTTGTTTGCTCCATCCAAGACTTTAGGGTCTTGGGCCTAAGTGTTCCCATGCATGAAAATACCTATGCTTAGCCATATTTCACCCCCATCTCATTCAAGTTATTCCCCAATACTCACTCAAACAATTAGACTTCATATATCACCCTAAAGCTCAAGTCCTAAAACTCATCTGGATCTAAGGATTTCACTCAAGCTTTAGGTCTCCATCTCCAATCTTCATCAAGTTATTCTCCAAAGTCAAGGTATATGGGATTCAATCATTAGGTTCTTTCACCTATGTTTCCTAAGCTTCAATTTCATCTAATTTACATGTTGTTAAGTTGATTTTAAATATGAGTCTATTATTATGAATTTGACAATGAACTCTATTGGGATTTTGCCAAAGTGTGACTGTTTTAGCATGTTTTGAGCTACGAATCTTAGATCTAACGTGAGATTTGATGAGGGGTTTTGATGTATATTGTATGATGATGTTACCAAGTATTGGTGGGATGATTTACTTCAAGACTTTATGCATGATTTCACTCTTTAATTGCATGGTTTTACACCAGCATTACACACCCACCAAATATTTGATAAAATGTCCGAATGATGATTCTTGAGTTGTTGAAGGTCTAATACTTGGCATATGAGATATATAACTTTGTGATGATGAATGTATGTTGTATATATGTTAATTTTATGATGAACTTCCATAGTGTTGTGAGTTTACCAATCCTAGCTCGGGGGGTTGTAGGCTCGGGTAACCATATCAAGGGGTTTGCAGCTTGGTTGCCTAGTATGGGGGGTAGTAGGCCTATATAACCATACTGAGTGGTTTGTACCTCATCAACCATATCAAGGGGTTTGTATCTTGGTTGCCTAGTATGGGGGGTAGTAGGCCCGTATAACCATATTGAGGGGTTTGTAGCTCAGTCGCCTTTACAAGGGGGTGGTAGGCCTTGGATATTACATATTGATGGTCACTTGCTAGACATGTATTTTGTTATATGTAAGCATGACTTTCTTCAAGCATCCTTCATTCATTTCATCGTGATTTTGCTATCTATTGTCTATGATATTGCATTTTGCCTATGTTGCCTATCTATTGTTGTGTTACATCCTACATACTTAGTAAATGCAAATGTACTCACGCATAATTTATGCATACCTGGTGTTGTAATGTAGGAACTGGAGCCCCACTTGATCATTCTTCTCCTCCACGTGGCTAGTACGACTATTTCTCAAGCTTGTTGGTGAGTCTTCCACTTCTAGGACATTGACTTAGATCTTATGCCATGTATAAAGACTCCTTTTTCTTTTTAATATGCACTAGACTATGAGGGTGATTCGGGTTGCTTGTCTTGGCCCCCGCTAAGTTCTGTGATTAAAAGTGTTGTTGGATATGATATGTGTTATTTTATGAGCTTTGACTCTCTCTTGACTCTTGATGTCTATGATAGGAAAGTTGTCCCTCACTATCTCTTGTTGTATTTTATTGCTTCCACGACTAAGGATGCATAATGATATGTTAAGAGGCTTGCATTGGGTCCCTTCGGGTTCCCTATACACTGCATCACGTCTATGCCCTAGGCTTGGGTGTGGGTTGCATTGGGAAATGTGGCGAGGAGGCCTCGAAATTGAATTTTGATTATTCCATCGAGTGCAGATAGTTGTTTTTAGAATGGATACTTATTTGGTTTTTGTAATTCTCATTCTGAACGAGTATTGAGTGGCCACTCCGAGCTTTTGTTCTATATGTGTATTGTGGGTGCAAGTTTTCTGGTGCACCCTCTATTTGTTTTTTGCAGTTATGCCCATATATCCGTGTTCTTTGAGGTGAACTAGTTTCTGATCCGCATTCGTGATCAAGGGCTCCATGTTTGCGGAGATCAGTGATCCTAAACCTTCACGTTCGCAGTCGTTGTTCAACATTTACGCTGCATTTTTGTACCCTAACCCTCCACGTTCACAGGCCCTACCCAATATTCGCAAAGTGTATTTTTTATCTAAATAGTGTTAAAAAAATGCACACCATTTTTACTCCATTGTCAATTATTTCATGCTTATAGGGTGATAGTTGATGAAGGGTTTTAAAGAATTCTTTTGAGTAAGTTCTTCTAACATGGATCTACATAACACATAAATACTAACGGGCGGTAAGTATGAATCGCTCTATTGGTGTAAATTGGGACTTAGGGTCTTTCACATCATGCACATAACCATATCACGAGCTCATAACCAATTCACATAATGATATCCAAGATATGGCCAAAGCCATTAGCATAATCCCAATCCCAACACTTAGCATATAATCGTAAAGAAGTTTACAAGGTGTCCAACAATTCCTCTAGTCATGAGATAGGATGGGGGTCAAGGCATACCCCGGGCTCACCCTTAAAGTAAATAACAAAAATAAAGTTCCATAGGTAGAGGGATGATGGTTTGTCCTTAAAAGATATGACTCACTACAATAGGCAAATCTTAAGATCCAAGATAGATGTTGGACGATGGATGAATATAGTCCTTTGTCCCTACAAGGTTTGATCATATAGACAAAAGCTTACATTAGTATGTCTGAATATACTAAGTATGCAGGCATGTAATGTATATGACTTACCAATCCTGCATTTAACGTTTGATGAAAAGGGCACGTAATATAGGAGATATATAGCAAGAGATATAGTATACAATATGCCATGAAACCAATGATGGATGAGATGCACAATTAATTATATATAGGGGGAGTGTTACTTGCCTTGGGCAGACCTTACTTCTCATTATAGGAACACCACCTATTTTGGAGAAGCAACCTCATCTTACGAGAACAATACCCATTTTAGAAAGGATTGTACCTTACCTTACAGGAACATTTCAAAAAGGACTTCCATAATATTCACTAACCTTACGGGAAGAACACCCATTTTAGGAGTACCTTACCATACGGGAACAACACCCATTTCGAAAAGGATTTCCATAACATACCATAATCATCTACAAAAGGCTTAAACAGTTGGTGCTAGGGCATCATCCAACGGGAATACATAAACATAACTATGCTTTTAAAGAGGCATAAGTCATTTAAAATCAATTTCATGCATACTAAAGCTTAAAGGCTAAATCATGATTCAATTCATTCTTTAATGCATAGGAGTAGCTCATTCATAACCATACTTTCATCAAAATCACATACAAAATATAATTGGGCTTAACCCACTTCATAATTTTCATAAAATCCAATGCCCATGAATGCACATGTCATGAATAATATGAGAATAGCATGGGTAATTTAGATTCAATTTAAAATCAAAAATATAATATGAAATTGAAGTAAATCCATAGTTAAATCCACATTTAAATCATAATATATATTACTCATGCACAAATCAAGCTTTATAGGGGACATGCACTTTCATAACATCATAACTTCAATATATTTTAGCATATTTAGGGCATAATTCAATTTAAAATCATAAACACAACCCATACATCAATTGAACTTTAAAACAAATAATATTCAACACCCATAACTAAAGTTAGCAAAAATTCCATAAAATTGATTGTAAAAGAGTTGGGCCTTTTGGATTGAATGGGACCAAGAATTAAACCCACATACCTTGAATAACTTAAAAGAAGTAAGAAGAAATTGATTGTAGAAGAAAGCTTTCCTTGAATTTCCAAGTTGAATATTCAATCACAAGACTTATAGGGAGAGTTTTATGATTGAATTTGGGAGTTTGAATGAAAAATGAGAGTGAATGACGATGTATGACCTAATTTGGGCTTAAGATGGGTATTAAGGCCCTAAAAAGCCTTTAGGATGAAATAAAATTACAAAAATATCATTAATGAAATGATCCTTCAAAAGTATTTAGGGATACTGTAGGAGAGGCACATGGACCATATGGGTGCCTATGGGACAACACTTAGCTTGATTGAAACGACCTCAAAAAGTGTCCGAGAATTTTCCTCGGAAGTCCCGAAATCACAATTTCCATATATCTCAAAATCCATGCACGATATCAAATATCTGACTTTATATTCTTGAACATTTTGTAAAATTTAGTGGGATATGGGTCTAAGCTTGATTTATGAGTAACTGTAGTAAAATTTGAAAATCGCAAAAATTTGATTTCCAAAGACAATCTGCGTCCCTGGCGCGACATGCCTAGGGCGCTCTATGGCGTATTTTGTGCGCTATTTTTCTTGTCCGATTCAAGACATTTGGATCTTGGGCCTAAATGTTCCCATGCGTGAATATACCGATACTTAGCCTTATTTCACCCTCATATCATCCAAGACATTCCCAAATATTCTGACTCTTAGATAATATTTCATCTCCAAATTTCAAGTCTCAAAACTTATCCGGATTATATGATTCTTATTCAAGCTTCAAGTCTCCATCTCTAATGTTCTTCAATAATTCTCCAAAGCTAAGGTATGTGGCTTTTATTCATGGGTTCTTCTCACCCATGATACCTAAGTTTCCTTTAACTTAAAATTGCATGATTTAAAGTTGATTTACTCATGGGTCTTATTTATTATGAAATTCACTATACACTATATTGGGGTTTCATGAAATTATGATTGTTTTAGCATGTTTTGAACTTTGAATTTGAGATCTATTGTGAGATTTGATGAAGGGTTTTGATGTATATTGCTTGAGGGTGTTAGTAATTACCTATTGGTTTTACATTAGATCTTCTTGCATGATTTCACTCATGAATTGCATGGTTTTACACTAGCACTACATACCTACCAATTATTTGATAAAATATCGGGTTATGAGTTTCTTTAGGAATTAAAAGTTTAATGTATGTCTTATGAGTTGAATGGCTATAAGATGATGAAAGCAATGTATGTATATGATATTATCTCTATAGTACTGGTAATTGACCAAGCCTCACTTGGGGGGTTGTAGGCCCGAGTAACCTTGTTGAGGGGTTCGTACATCGATCGACTCACTCGAGAGATGGTAGGCTTGTACAACCATGTCGAGAGGTTTGTACCTTGTTAACCACTTTGGGGGGTTTGTACTCCATCAAATATGTTAGGAGGTTTGTACCTCATCAACCTATTGAGGGGTCCATACCTTATTCGCCTCTCCAAGTGGGTGGTAGGTGATAGATGTTCACGCTCCAATAAGAAAGCGGTCGCTATCGATACTTAACCTAATCGAAGGTTAGGGTTGAATCCACATGGAATATGGGGCTTGACTACAAGAATTCACTACTAATCATTTCAAGCATAAATAACTAAAATCTTTATATAGAGGGGGTTTGTGATTCAAAAATAAAGTGAAATAAACACTAAATAATAATACGAGGAAACACTCAATTTTGGGGATAACATGGGAATCGTGTTCACTATGGTTCGTCCACTCGGTTACCCTAGATAGCATAACTACAGTTGGAAAACTAGTATGCAGGATGATCACATAGGTTCTTCCAACCCCCTTGTGAACATGAAGGATGAATTTCACCATGGCGCCAGGTCGGACACCATGGCGTGCCAACAAACCATTACCAATTGTCTCAGCCAACCTCCATTTGGTCAGGTTTGGTTGATTAGATTAGAACACATCAACCAAATCCTATCATCTACTTCCCTTTTCCTATTTGCCACTACTAAATGACAATCATAATGAATGGAAATAGCCAATACATCCAAACCCCAATCATAGAAATGCAATAAACCTAGGTTATCTCAATTCAACTACCCATGATTCCCAAAACCCCAAGTTATGGGTGCTTAGCTATTCCAATTGCAATTTTAAGGCTAAGTCTTCTCTCACGGGCACTCCATATGACCCATGGAGTGCCACATGGCCAATCAGGTTTCCAGTGAGGCCAGACTTTGCCAATTTTTCCATCCGTTCACTGAAGGCATTTTCGTGAATGCATATTATTCTAATGATCCTTTTTGACTTCCTAGGCTATCTTAACCTTCCTAAAAGATCTAAATACTATTCCTATAGACCAAATTTCACTACTCACATCTAATAACACTCTTAAATCCTTTCTAGAGACTCTATCAAGCCCCAAATCAATTTAAAGGAAACCCAAGAACAAGATTGGATTCCAAGATCATTTCCAAGCCTCTATTCTTCCCAATATCAATTCCAAGCAACGCTAGACCTAAGGTATGTAGTATTGAATAATTGGACCCTTCCATCCATGGTGCCTAAAACCTCTTTTGCTTAATAATTTATGATTTAAATTTGATTTTACATTTGGGTCTTGTATATTGAGAAATTTACTGCACAATGATTTTAGTTCATGAAAGTATGGTTGTTTTAGCATGTTTTGAGCTTCAAATCATTGGTCTAATGTTGGATTTTACTGAGGGGTTTTGATATAAATGTCTTTAGGGTATTGCAAGGTGTTGATTTATGGTTTTATAATTGGTTTTATTGCATTATTTGATCTCTAAATTGCATGGTCTTTTACCCCCATTACAACTCCCAAGTGCTTCATAAAATGTCTGATTATGGTTTCTTGAGTAGTTGAAGGTCCAAAGCATCAGATATGATATGAATGATGCTACGATGATGAAATGAGCTTATGTATATGATTATTGCTAAACAAAGTGCTGCACTAGAGCATATGATAGATCCTATATAAAGTGTTGCATTAGACCATACTCGATCAGAGGGGACAAGAGCTCGAGTAACCATGTTGAGGGTTTATACTAATCAACCATGCGAGGGTTTTAAACTTCATTGCCGTGTTGGTAAGGTGTGATTATGATTAACCATCTAAGGGGTTTATACCACACAACTCCCAAGGGGTTTATACCTTGAACAACTAGCTTGGCCTCTTCTTTACATATAATATGCTATATAAGCATAAGTTACTTAAGCCTATTTTACATAAGCATTGATCATACATGGCATATTGTATATTATGTCTATTATGTAATATCGTGCATTTTGATTATGATGTATACTTCTTGTTGTATTGCATCCCACATACTTAGTATATTCAAATGTATTAACGCATACTATTGGCTACATGATATTACCATGTAGGAACCAGTGCTCAATTTGATCATCTCCTCCTCAACGTGGCTAGTCGGTGCTATTCCAAGCATGTTGGTGAGTCCTCCATTACGAGGAACTTAGTCTATGTTTTTATTATTTATGTATTGAGACAATATCTTATGTTCTATTGACTATGAAGGTGAGCCCGGTAGCTTTGTCTTGTCCTCCACTCTATCTATGTATTTAGAGGTGTTTGTTGGACAAGTTGTGTATTAATGATATGAGCTATGGCTCCTTGTATTTGATGTTGATATTTTGATAAGCTATCCCTTAGCCCCTTGTTCGTTTTGCTTACTTTATACCTTTTATATGCTTCTGTGACCAAGGATTTGTAAAGACAAGTTATGAAGCTTGCTTAGGGTTCCTTTGGGTTCCCCATTCATTGTGTCACGTCTTGGCCCTAGGCTTGGGTCGTGACAAACTTGGTATCAGAGCACTAGGTTGATAGTTCCTCAGAGTTCAACACACTGTGTGAATTAGAGTCTTATTCATAGTTGTGAAATTTGTCATGACTATGAATAGGAGGCTATGTGATGTTCTAAAAAATGTTTCACTTCTTCATGATCCATGTCGTACGATAGGGTTAGGTCCCCTAGGGCTTAATGTTAACCCCTAACCGTTATATTACAGGATATTTCTCAAGCTACTCAGGATGATGTTATGTTGAATGCATAGATTTGCGATGTTCAATGGAAGGTGTCC